>PITB01009214.1:0-68492 GCA_004024585.1 Paradoxurus hermaphroditus | reverse complement strand
GGTCGTTGGCCTTGAGTTCTCATGGTGAGGAAGACCAAGGAAAGCCACTAAAACTGTCCCTTCCTTACTGAGTTGAGATAATAAATAAGAACCAATATTTCATCCAAGGGGTTAGAATGACGATGGTAGAGATTAACGCCACCATTAAAGACCTAATGGATACAGAGTAGTTGTCCCTGTCATATCTCCATTTAATTTGCCAGTCTGGCTGCTTCAGAAACCAGGAGAATGGTTTATAGACAACTGATGATTGAATCATGTAGTAGACCTGATTATAGCCATTGTGCCATCTCTGCGATCATCTGTCATAATGTAGTCCAAAAGGATCAGGACCACTTGGAATCCCAGAGAACCCCACCCTATGTGTTATATTGATAACAGCCTGCCAATCAGACATGCTGAGCAAGAGATGGCTAGTACACTGGAGACCTTGGTGAGACACACGCACTTCAGATAAACCCACGAAGATTCAGGGACCTGTCACCTCAGTTTTTAGGGAACCAGTGGGCAGGGATCTGCCAGGATAGTTTCTTCAAAGTAAAAGGCAAATTATAAAACACAAATAAGTAAGGTAAAAGCAAACATTGCTTATATCCTGTAAAAGTGATACGTAAAATTGCTCATAGTGTTTATAACTTTTAAGATGTTTTTCATTGTGCATAGAATATAAATATAAGAAACTAGTATAGAATCAAACGGGGGCGCCTGGTTGGCCCAGTCGGTTCAGCACCGACTTTGGCTCAGGTCATGATGTCACAGTTTGCGAGTTCAAGCCCCTCATTGGGCTCTGTGCTGAGAGCTCAGAGCCTGGAGGCTGCTTCAGATTCTGTGTCTCCCTCTTTCTCTGCCCCTCACCTGCTCACACTCTGTTTCTCTGTCAAAAGTAAATAAATATTAAAAATAAATAAATAAATAAAAATAAAAAGAATCATACCACTCTTTGATACCATGTTTAGTTGCTTGTTTGCTTGCTTATTGCCTAGATTCCCTCACTGTGATACAAGCTCAATGAAAAGTCATGTCTTTATCATGTTCACGGCTGTATTCCTGGCACCTAGAATGCACTTGGTGCTGGATAGATATTTTTTGGTGGCATAAATGAAACATACCATACCCATTGTTCTGTAGCCAGCTATTTTTAACTAACTTCTGGACGCTTCCGGTTATACTTCATTTTTCTTAAAATGTGCCATTCCAGAAAGTCATGTGAAAGCAGAATTCTCACGCTCTGAGGACTACTTCTATCAGCGCAACTTCAAAACCAAGAAACTCTAGTCTTTGGGTTCTAGAGACCTTCTAGAATCTCTTTCCTTTCGGCCAGTACTGCCTTAGAATCTTCAGCGGTCATAGCCTTGCCTGGATCATTCTTTAGAGGGCCCCAATCAGGTTCCAAAGACATAAGTGAAGAAGTGCCAAACAGCCCAGCCCGCAGCCACGTCCCTCCTCTGGCCACACGGGGGCGTGAGAGCGCCACGGTCAGCTCCCGGTGGGCGGCCGGCGGGAAGGACGATTATGGGCGGGTGTGTGGAGTGCCCGCTATGGGCGGAGCAAAAGGCGCCAAGGACCGGGCAGAGGGCAGGAAGTAAGGAGGCGGGGCTTCTGGATAGGGTATGCGCTTGCGCAAAAGGCCGGTCGGAGGAGTCCTCGCTTTCGACACTGCTAGGGTCTGTCCTGTGGGGACGTCTTTGTCCTCCTTTTACGAGTTGGGCTGGGCCCTGGGGCGGGGGCAGAGTGCGGGAATTGGAGTGCGAGAACTTCGAGGGGCGCCAGGGTGAGGGGCGGGGCCCTGTGAGCGCGGGGAGGGGAGTTGGGTGACGAGGCCTGGGGGGAGGGACGAAAGGGCGCCAGGGGGTTGGGGGAGGGATGGGGAGACCCGGGGAATGGGGTGAGTGGAAAAGGGGTACGCGAGAATCGTGCCTCATCCCCCTCATCCCTCCGCTCCCGGCGTGAAGTGCAGGGACCCTAGGGTGCTACTCTGCCGGCCAGGAAGTTGGTAGTTAGCAGGTGGATTTGGTTTCCGGGAAGATACCTGCCTCTCACTTCATCCTTTCTCTTTAGCTGCTCCCTTTTTAAAGGAATGTTTCTTATTAACACGGCATGGTGTGCCTCACTTGGACACCTTCACCCGTGCAAAACCGTTTCTAACCGCCTACAGCAAGTCGAGAGGCAGTCGCTCTCTTTCCTCCTTACTCTTAGAGAACATAAGTTTTCCTACCTCAACCTTGCAATGAAGAACCCGACACTTCCTGTCCAAACAGTTCTAAGGAGTTTTGATAATTTCTTCATAAATTTGTCTACAACAATCACTTTTTATAGTCCTTAAATAATGTCACTTGCCTGTGTAAAGCGGATCAACAGTTTTATTGTGTCGTGCAGTCCTCGCTGAGAAATTTTAGTCCGGTGCGATGAAAAGACCTCATTTGGAATTCAGGGATTGATCCACCGTAGGGACTCCAAGCAGTGCCGTGTAGCCCTCCCTAAAACGCTGTGGGTTTGTATCCATCATCTCAGCCATGGTGAAGGGGTGCATGCAGTCTGACATTTGGAAGCTTAAGAACCAAGGCTGTTGCCTTCCAATTTATTTTTTTTTTAAGTCTTCCATCATGTGTGTACTTTGCTTGAATGATTATTTTAAAGTACATGTCCTATTTTTGCCAACCTGACAGCTGTTTCCATAGAAACTAGAGAAGAAATAGTCATTTTCAGCAGAGTTGTTAAAACTGTCTTCCAGGCTTCAGCTGTGAGTGCCAGTGAGTACTTGCTCATTCTGAGATGGTACTTAAAGAATTAAGGATCTGAAATGTTCTTAGAGGCGAACAATCCAAATTGTTTAATTTTCTCACATCATTAATTTAGTAATCCTAGAAGTTTGCCAGCTCTGTTTGTTGACCTGATACAGTTCTTTGAAGAGCCCGAATCTTTCTTGGGCTCTGTGTCTCTGTTTCGTCTAGCGCTGGCTCTCTGAAATGTATAAATAGATTTCTTCCCCAATTTTTTAACCTTCTCAAGGATAAACCAGGGATTGCAAAATATCAGGCTCCGTTTCTGTTCTAAATGACACTTTATTGTCAGTGATACAAATGATCATGTTTTTACTTATGTTTCATGTAATGTTTGGGGCTTTTGCTTATACCTTCTGTGTCAAAATTTTTTTTTTTTTTAATTTCCCATACATGAGGGATGAGCAAGAGTTTGCTTGCTATAATCGCAGAGCTAAGCAGTGCAATTGATGTGCATAGAAATGGAGATGAGAGCTTTTCTCAGGGGTGTAAGTAAATCAGTGGGTTTGGAGCTTAGGAATGGGTGAGGGGAGCCCGGGAAGGTGCCCCCACAAATAGTAGGAGGTCTGGTGGCATTATGAGAGGTCTGGTCTTTCCTATGCAGGAGTTTATTGAAGCCCGTTTATGGAAATCATTGGAAATGACAAAAATAGTTGCCTTTGTTGGTTTTGGGGCTTATAAAATAATATACCTTGTAAAAATTTGAACAGCACAAAAATATATGAGATGATCCTTTGCAATCACTCAAAATAACTATATGAATAATTTGCTATGAATATATTGCTTTAGATGTATTCGTATTTGTATATCCTAGCATATTTCAACATTACCGTTTTTGTAAATTGGGAAGAGACTTTTGTTTGTTTTGTTTTCTGTGGTATCTTCAGCATCCAGCATGGTATGATATGGTATGTAGGAGGCACTCATTAAACATAATGAACGAATAACATCATTTAGATCAAAAACTGAATGGGGTCTTGTGTATGTTTGTTTGGTCAAGGTGGTTAAAAAGTGTGTGTTTTTTTTTAAGTTGGTTGCCAGCATTTTAAAACTGGTAACTTTCACATAAAGTTTTAATTACTTGCTTTTCTTGAAAATATTGAACTGTTTGGTAACACTAAGCTCAAATTCCATTATACTTGTTGCACCTTCTTTAGATGGGCATGAATCTGCATTTATTTATGTCAGTATGGCTTTGCCTGGACTCTGCACATTAGCACTGTTGAATACAGTAGCCGTTTTGTTTTAGATGAACTAAAATTAAGCTAATTAAAGAGGTGTCGGATGCCTCAGTTCGGCTGAGCATCTGGGTTCAGCTCAGGTCATGATCTCATGGTTCATAGGTTTGAGCCCTGCATTGAATTCCTCACTGTCAATGCGGAGCCGACTTGGGATTTTCTCCGTCACTCCCTCTGTTCCTCCCCTGCTCAGGCATGCGCTCTGGCATACTTTCTCTCTCAAACTAAATAAGTAAACATTAAAAAATTCTTTTGCTCAGTCACACCAGCCCTGTTTCAAGTGCTCAGTAGCCATAGGCACAGGAGCTAACATATTGGGCAATGAAGACACATTCCCATCATTGCAGAAGTTTCTGTCATGCGGTGCTGGTTTACACATCTGTGTTTGCCATTCCTGATATACATAATTTTGGCAAGTAGCATTTGTTATAATTTTTAAGATTTATATATCTTCGTCATTATACAGATCTCCGTTTTTTTTAAATGGTTGCCTAATATTTAGCCATGTAGGACTTAACCTGAGTTGTGGGAGTAGGATTCTGTTGTCTGATTCGTAGTTGAGAGAAATACAAATATGTTTGGGGGGAATGAACTCGATGGGTAGGAGTTGGTGGTAAAATAGAGATTGGAGGTCATATAGTCATTTACAGCCTAAGGCCACAGAGTCCAGGAAGGGCTAGATTGAGATATTAAGGAGGCAGAATTAATATGACTGATTTAACGTCGATTGAGATCTGTTGTATGGTAAAGTCACTGCGGAGATAATCCAGTATGAATCTGGAACTGATTTGGTGTTGAAAATTGAGAATTTGGCTTTGCAAAGTATAGAAGGAAACCTCAGTTGTAGTAAGTAGCATTTAAAATTTTAAAATGTTACCAGCTTGGGTATGAAATGGATACCAGTTACCTCTTAAGTAACCTCTTAAGTCAGAGATGGATTATTCACAAGATACTCTTCCCTTTAAAGAGAGGGAATTGTTTTAGGGATAAAGTAAAAGCTTATTTAGCTCAGTTAAATTTAGGGAGTACAGTGGACTCGTGGGAACCAGGAAGGTATGTCTCTGGCCCCCTCTTTCTCCTTTTCCCTCCCTGAGGCTCCGTGATCTTTTACTTAACGCACATTGATTCCATTGTCTTTTCTGTTGATCCACTTGTTTTGCAAAGGTTTTGGTTTTGTAATTCTTTCTTGCATGTGACTTCGTGTTGCCATAGCACCAAGTACAGCCCCAAATTATACATGCCCTCACACTGCTTTGCCTGGTACTGCCTCACCAAAAGTCTTGTCAGTGTCAGATATCCACGTCTGCTCTGTGGCCAGTGAAGGGGTCTCTGGGGAAGATTGACAGTCTGGGCCTATCCCTTAAGTTGAGGCTCTAGGATGCCCTTATAAAATGGGAGTGTGATTGGAAAAGTGCTTGAAGCTTATCTCCTATAGTAAGGGAAAGAATGCGGGTTTGTGTTGTTTTTGTAGTTTGACTTGTAGCAAAAAACTCTCTTCTTAAACGTTAGGTACACTCCCCCATTTGAAACAATTTTTTTTAAAAGAATATTTTTCTGCATCTGCCCAAATGACATAAAAAACAACAGTTGCCTTGAACTATTGTGCTACTCATGGAAGTCCTTTCTTCTTTAAAAGTTCATAACAGTGCATAACACTTAATAAGGAACTGTATTTTATTTGCCCATAATAGTCTTAGATACAGTTTCCCCTTCAACTAGATTATGACATCCATGAGGGCAGGGACTGAATTTCATGCTGCATCTGTCACTCACAAGCCAGCTAGACAATGAAGAAACTTACTGGCCATTCAAATACTAATTTTGAAAAGATTTCTAGGCTTCAGTTATTTTACTACTTTTAGCTTGAAGTAGTAAAGTATCTTGTTAATAACATCAGATTATTATGTATTGTCTGGACTCTGATTTAAAATTGGTAGTAATTCCAAAAGGGTTAACTTGGAGTTAATGTTTACTTAGCATGCATGCCCTTTATTCACATTTTATGTTAATAATGCAAGTGTGGAATATATAAAATATATTTTAAAAAATGGTAGTAACTTTTAAATAGTTCGATATATAGGTAATACTGTTCATTAAAACTGATTTTCTGAAGTATCTTTCTAGACAATATTGTATTAGTCTAGTATACACTGAGTTAGATTTACATATTTTCTTCCAACTTTTATTATGAAGATTTTGAAACAAGATTTGAAAAAAAATTAACGCATATATAACCAGGACTTAGATATGATTGTTAATATTCTACTGTATTGGCTTTAAGTCCTACATGAGTGTGTGTGTGTTTATATTTGTTATACAATTTGAAAGTAATTTTTATTCATCACAAAGAGATACTTCAGCAAGTATCTCAGGTATAAATTACTCGCCTGCCTAACCACATCATTAAAGCCTAATAAGCAATACTTACCTAAAATAACCAAAAAACAAATCTCTGTGCGAATTCCCCCAGTAGTCCCACTTGTCTTCTAAAGCTGATTTTTTCTTTCAAACTAAGATGTAATGAGAATTCCACATGTGTTCAATCGTTCTCTTTTTAGTATCTTTTGAAAAACAGCTTAATTGATTTATAATTGACATAAAATAAATTAGCATACTTAAGCTATATAGTATAAGTTTTGACCTATGTGTACACCTGTGAAACCAATACCACAAGCAAAATAGTGAACATGTTCATTACCTCCAAAACTTTATAATTCCTCTCCTGATCCTCTTTATTTTCCCATCCTCGGGCAATCGACAATCTCTTTGTAAGTAAGTATGAATAATTTCGCATTTTCTACAGCTAGAATCATAGAGTATGCACTTTTTTGGTGGTAGTAAGGTCCGGCTTCTATCACTTGTTAGTATATAAGGGTAAAATTTGTTTTGTATATTTCTCTTGTATCCTGCCACCTAACTAAACTCATCGTAAGAACTTTTTTTTGTAGATTCCTTTGGATTTTTTTTATAGAGATGATCATATCATGTGGGCATAAAGACCACTTCTATATTTCTTTGCCGGATGCCATTTATTTAGTTATGTATGTATTAATTCTATTGTACTGACTAGGATTCCCAGTGCGATACTGAAATTAAGTGGTGAGAGTGAACATCTTTTGCTTTGCTCCTGATCTTAGGAGGAAAGTGTAGTCTTTCACCAAAAAATATGCTGTTGGTTATAGTTTTCTGTAGATGTCCTAGTTTATGAGGGTTTTGTCAAGGTTGGGTGTTGGATTTTATCAAATGCTTTTTCCGTATCTATTGAGGTGATCATGCGGTGTTTCCTTTTTGAATGCGTAGGGTGGATTACGTTGATCGATGAATTTTTACTCAACCTTGCGTTCATGGGACACACCTAAACTGGTCATGATGCATTGTCTTTTTATATACTGTTGAATTAGATTTTCTAAAGTATTAAGAATTTTTTGTGTCTACGTCGATGAGAGATATTACCCTATAGTCTTGTAAGTGTTTTTCTGACTTTAGTATCATGCATGGTAATGCTGGTCTTATGGAATGAAATGGAAACTATTCATTTCTTTTCAATTTCCTGGAAGAGTTTGAATAGAATTATTATTAATTCTTCCTTAACTGTTTGGCAGAATTCCCCAGTGAAGCTATCTGAGCCTGGAGCTTTCCTTATGGGAAAGTTTTTTAACTCTAAGTTAAATTAAAATAATAGATATAGGGTTCTTCAGATCAAATTTTTCTGAGTTAGCTTTGGTAGTTTGTGTTTTTCAAGGAATTGTTACATTTCATCTAAAGTGTCAAATTTAAGATTTTCTCTTCCAGTGGTTTTAAGAAATTTGATTAGAATATGCCTTGGAGTAAGTTTCCTTTGTGTTTACTGTGTGTGGTTTTTTTTAACTTCTAGGATTTGTTGGTTTACAGTTTTCATCAAATTTGGAAAATATTGGCCATTCTTTTTTCTTTTTATTGTCTACCTACCATCCCTCCCCTCTTTTCAGGGACTCCAGTTATACATATATTAGGCCAGTTGGGTTCTCCTACACCTCATTGATGCTCGGTGCATTTTTTTTTTCTCTTGGTTTTCTGTTTTGGTTTTCTTGGTTTCTGTTGGTACATCAAGTTCACAAGTCTTTATTCCATTCTTATAATATCTAATCTGCTGTTAGTCTCATCTAATGTATTTTTCATGGAAGACTCTGTAGTTTTCTTGTCTAGAAGTTCAGTGTAAGTCTTTAAAAAAAAACATGTTTCATGTCTCTATGTAACACTCTCAAATTTCCTTTAGTTTCTTAAACACACGGAATATAGTTATAATAAGTACTTCAATATCCTTGTCTATCAATGCTGTCATTCATGTTACTTAAGAGTTAGTTTTTATTAGTGTTTTTCCTAATTAAGTTTCACATATCCTGCATCTGTCTGGCAATTTTTAATTATAAATTGTACCTTGTTAAGTGGTGGATATTTTTGTATTCTTATAACTGTTCTTGAGCTTTTTTCAGGAATGTGGTAAAGTTACTTAGAAACAGTTTGATCTTTTTGACTATTGTCTTTAATTTTTGTTAGATAGGGCCAGAGTAGATTTTAGTCTAGGACTACTTTTTCTCTAATGAGGCAAAACCCTCTGAGTACTCTAACCAATGCCCCATGAATTAAAAGATTTTCTACTTCAAAGGGTGGAAATAGGCACTATACTCCGTGCTCCAAGAACCCTGTATATTGCTCTTGTAATCCTGTCAGGTGATTCTTTCCCATCTCCAGGGATGTTCCTCACATGAGTGCCCTGATCAGAACTCAGCTGAAGGAGGCAGATTTTTCTGCAGAATGCACTCTAGAGTTCTTTCTCTGCACAGTTCTGTCTTCTGTACTCTGCTCTGCAAGGTCTAGCTACTATGGCCTACTTGAACTCCCAGCTTCATCTCTCCAATTAAGCGGCACTTTTGGGCTGTGCTAGGTTTTCCTTCCCTGCATAGTGGCCTGGAAACTCTCCAGGAAGGAACTTGGGGCAATTGTATGGCTCAGTTTATTTATTCCCCATCTCTTAGGCACCAACTGTTCTTCATTGCCCAATGTCCAGTGTTTTGAAACCATTGTTGTATTTATTCTGTTTTTTTTTTCACTTGTTTTCAGTTCCTCTTATTCCATCTTGACCCCAGTCAGAAGTACCAGGATTATATGTGAGAGGATCAAGTTTGTATTTTATTTTATTTACTTATTTATTTTTTAAGTATATATTTATTTTAAATTTACATCCAAATTAGTTAGCATATAGTGCAATAATGTTTTTAGTAGAACCCAGTGATTCATCCTCTACATATAACAGTCAGTACTCATCCTAACAAGCGTCTTCCCTAATGTCCCTTGCCCATTTAGCCCATCCCCCCACCCAGAACCCTTCCAGCAACCCTCAGTTCGCTGTGTTTGAGTCTCTTATGTTTTGTCCCCCTCCCTGTTTTTATATTATTTTTGCTTCCTTTTCCTTATGTTCATCTGTTTTGTATATTAAATTCCACATATGAGTGAAGTCATGTGATACTTGTCTTTAACTAATTTTGCTTATCATAATACACTCTAATTCCATCCAAGTTGTTGCAAATGGCAAGATTTCATTCTTTTTGATTGCCGAGTAATACACCATTGTATATATATCTGCTGCTGCTGCTGCTTCTGCTGCTTCTTCTTCTTCTTCTTCTTCTTCTTCTACTTCTTCTTTTAATGTTTATTTATTTTTTGAGATAGAAAGAGAAACAGAGTGTGAGCAGAGGAGGGACAGAGAGGAGACACAGAATCTGAAACAGGCTTCAGGCTGCGAACTGTCAGTTCAGAGCCCAATGGCCCTATGTGGGACTCGAACTCGTGAATTGCAAGATCATGACCTGAGCTGAAGTCAGATGCTTAACTGACTGAACCACCCAGGAGCCCCTCTTCTTTATTCATTCATCTGTTGATGGACATTTGGGCTCTTTCCATATTTTCCATACTTCCCACATTTGGGCTATAGCAATAGCACTGCTATAAACACTGGGGTGCATGTGCCCCTTCAAATCACCGCTTCTGTATCCTTTGGTTAAATACCTAGTAGTGCAATTGCTGGGATATAAGGTAGTTCTATTTTTAATTTTTTGAGGAACCTCCACACTGTTTTCCAGAGTGGCTGCACCAGTTTGCATTCCCACCAACAGTGCAAAAGGGTTCCTCTTTCTTTGCATCCTTGCCAACATCTGTTGTTGCTTGACTTGTTAATTTTAACCATTCTGACAAGTGTGAGATGGTATCTCATTGTGATTTTGATTTGTATTTCTTGATGGTGAGTGATGTTAAGGATTTTTTTCATGTGTTGGTTGGCCATCTGGATGTCTTGTTTGGAGAAGTGTCTGTTCACGTCTTTTGCCCATTTCTTCACTGGATTATTTTTCGGGTGTTGAGTTTGATAAGTTCTTTATAGATTTTGTATACTAACCCTTTATCTCATGTGTCGTTTGCAAATATCTTCTCCTGTTCTGTCAGTTGCCTTTTAGTTTTGATGATTGTGTCCTTCGCTGTGCAGAAGCTTTTTATCTTGATGAGGTCCCAGTAGTTCATTTTTGCTTTTGTTTCCCTTGCCTCCAGAGACATGTCAAGTAAAACGTTGCTGCAGCCGAGGTCAAAAAGGTTGCCTGTTTTCTCCTCTGGGATTTTGATGGCTTCCTGACATATCTTTAGGTCTTTCATCCATTTGAGTTTATTTTTGTGTGTGATGTAAGAAAGTGGTCCAGGTTCATTATTCATATCTCTGTCCAGTTCTCCCAGCACCATTTTCTGAAGAGACTGTCTTTGTTTCATTGAATATTCTTTCCTGCTTTGTCAAAGATAAGTTGGCCATTCGTTTGTGGGTCCATTTCTGGGATCTCTGTTCTGTTCCATTGGTCTGATTGTCTGTGTTTGTGCCATTACCATACTGTCTTGATAATTAAAGCTTTGTAATACAGCTTTAAGTCTGGAATTGTGATGTCTCCAGCTTTGGCTTTCTTTTTCAGAATTGCTTTGGGGTCTTTTCTGCCTCCATACAAATTTTAGGATTGTTCTAGCTCTGTGAAGAATGCTAGTATTATTTTGATAGGGATTGTTTTCAATGTGTAGATTGCTTTGTGTAGTATTAACATTTTAACAATATTTGTTTTTCCAAACCATGAACGTTGAATGTTTTTCTATTCTTTTGTGTGTCTTCTTCAGTTCCTTTCATAAGCTTTCTATAGTTTTCATTGTATAGATTTTTTATCTTTTTGGTTAGGTGTATTCCTAGGTATTTTATGACTTTTGGTGCAGTTGTAAATGGGATTGATTCCTTGATTTCTCTTTCTTCTGCTTCATTATTGGTATATAGCAATGCAGCTGATTTCTGTGCATTGATTTTATATCCTATGACTTTGCTGAATTCATGTATCAGTTGTAGCAGTTTTTGGTGGAATCTTGTGGGTCTTCCACATAGGGTATCATGTTGTCTGTGAAGAGTAAAAGTTTGACTTCCTCCTTGCTGATTTGGATGCCTTTTATTTCTTTGTGTAGTCTGATTGCTGAGGTAGGACTTCCAACACTATGTTGAGTAACGGTGGTGAGAGTGGACACCCTTGTTGTGTTCCTGACCTTAGGGGGAAAGCTCTCAGTTTTTCCCCATTGAGGGTGATATTAGCGATGGGTTTTTTTGTACACGGCCCTTATGATCTTGAGGTACGATTCCTCTATCTCTACTTCCCTAAGGGTATGTATCAAGAAGGGATGCTGCATTTTTTCAAATGCTTTTTCTGCATCAAATTTGTATTTTAAAAAATACATTTTAAAACTTAGATCTTATTCTTCCATTACATGCTTTTCCTCCTAGTTAGTACCAATTGCTAAAATTTATGGTTTTTTGTTTTGTTTTGTTTAATCCATTTCTTAATCCCCAATAATTTAACTGTTAAAATAAAAATAGACTTCCTCAACTAAATCTAAAACATGAAAAAAAGAAAAAAAATCCAAGTTTCTAAAGTAATATTGTAAAGTAAAAAAAAAAAAAGTGAGCAAAACCTTTTTTTTTGTTCTTTAAACCCCTTTGGTTTGTATTGCTGGGAGGCATTGCTGTAAGGCCTGGTGAGTAGAAACCTAAGGTAATTCAGTCTGAGATGTGTCAAGGAGAGAACAACTAAACAGCAACAGTTTTGTAAATAAGTATTTTCCAGGGATATTTATAACTTATTTTTTGTGTTCCAGATAATCCAGGGGGAGAAAGATGAGCTTCATTTTTGGACTACAATCTGCTACCAGAAACCGTGTTTTCTTCCGATTTCATTTGCTGGCCAAATGGAGACTGTGTAACACACTAGCTGTAACCTCACCAGACTGTCATCAAGTACAAATTACGCATGTAGTTAATAAGTGTCAGGGTCTGAGACTTCATCAGTGTGATAGGTTGACTTTTCTGCCTAAAAATTTTTATTCCTGTAGGACTCTTAATACCAAAAACCCAGGATGCCTCTTGAGCACGAACCATAAAGAAATTTGGATGGTTACCCCAAAACGTACTGCATGGAATGAATCTTTTTCAAGACAGCTCCTGACAAAAGAAGTTGGAGGAGCTACTGCTTTCTCAGTATTACATCCTCTAAAGCGTCTTCCCATAAGAGAAGGAGACATCAAGAGTTTCCACACTTCCCCTCGGTTTCAAGCTGCTCCGGTTCCTCTCTTGTTGATTATTCTTAAACCAGTCCAGAAACTATTTGCAATCATTGTAGGCAGGTAAAAAGCTTTTTTTTTTTTTCTTTAAATAAACTTAAAAGGTATTTGTAAAACTGTACTTTTATTAAAGAAAACCTGTTAGATTTCCTTCCCATATTAAGAACCAAATGGTTGGTTCTACCCAGTTTTGTTAGAAATGATTTAATAGTCTGGAAATAATTTACTACATATTATAGTTTAACATTGTGATCTTTAAAGAATTTTATAAGATACTTTGTAAATGATCTTCTATTTATGGTTACAAGAACGAGAGATGTTGGTTATAGTTTGTGTATAAAAACAGTACTTAAAACATAACTTTTTATTTGATGAAATCTGAGGCAATGGGTCATGAAAGTGAAGGAGTTCACTTGTTTAAGAATGGGCTCATTCCTAGCCAAGTTAATGCTTAATTAGCGTTTATTTATTTTTCAATTCTATTTCCGACACATCTTTGTCATTTTATTTTGGGTAGTTCTTCATAATAATTATGTTTTTACAGCCAAATAGTACCTTATATTTAATTTAAACCTACCCCTATAATTAATCTTGTTTTATTTGCTCCATGAAGAACGAAGAAAGGTTAAGTTAAGCCTTGTCTTGTCATTCTTACATTTGATGACTGCGAAGGCCTTTCTAGCCCTCTTACTCCCTACTAACCAACCCAATTTTCTGTGATTTGAGATTGTCACCCAGAAAATATACAGTTGTGTTAACTCTTGATGTAGGTAACGATGGTCAGAGAAAAACAGAACTAGACCACAGAGCGGTAAACACAGATTTGATGCAGGACTTTTGCAGTAGGGGAAGAGAGGCCTAAGCATAGAACCAGAAATAATTCTGAATACAGCACGGCAAGTGGGAGTTTATAACTGAGGAGCAGGGTGGGATTTGGTGGAGGGAAAATTACCAAGAGGAGGCTTCAGCACTAAGTGGGGGTTCGCCCCAACCTGACCCCACTAGGCTTCTTGCTGAAGGCAGGTGCGGGTGATCAGATGTCATCTGGGGACTGGTGGATGACGAAGAACCCAATCGGGTGCTGAGGGTGGTAGGATAATGGAGGGTGGGGAAATTCCATCTAACCTCACTTAGCAGGATTCTCACTAAACCTGGGTAATGCAGAGGTGAATACAGAAGTAGAGGTGAGACAAATTCGGGGGAGCCTGAGTAGAGTTTGGTGGAAGAGAGGATCTTTGTCACAACTCAGCCCAGCGTCTTAGCCAATGGCTCTTTTTCATCCTTTGTAATCATTATTTTTAACTTTTTTTGTTGTTTCTATTGTAATCACTTAACATTTTCTTTTAAGCTGTATTTTCCTCATACATTGAAAGCAAATGATAAGTCATATAAAGTTTTAAAGAGGAAATAAGTGTACTTCATAGTCTGGCCTAAGTTTTTAGGTTGGAACACTTTGAGGCATTTTAGATGTATCACTTAATAAAATTAAAATAACTTGAAGTTATTTTGTAAGATGAATCTTGTCAAGAGAATGATGTATGTATCTTAAATTTTTGTTGTGATTTCACAGATGAACTCACGCGGAAAAATTTTGTCTCATTGTTGAAAACATTGCTTGTCAAAATGTCTGTGACCCCTGATAACCAGCAGGGAGTATTGTTGCCTGGTAGAAATTGGACCTCCATATGTTAACTACACAGTCTCTCATTTTCTTGTTTACAGTATTTATGCTCTTAATAACTTTACTTTGTATGTTTTTGAGGGGGTAGTGGAGTTTCTGCCAGTGAGCAATGTTTATTTCTAAAATCAATGCTGAGGTAGTTTCCCGTGTACTTTGCTAAAGTACTGGCAGATTGTTCTGGAAGTCTGATGAGCAGGGGGGTGAATCGTGGTTACAGGTAAAGATGATTGTACCATAACCCCTTGGATGTATATTTGGGCAGATCATCCCTGTCAAGCAGTTAAGTGCCTATAATCTGGGATCACACCGGCTTCCTGGCCTGGTTTTCCTTTACTACCTCTGCAACCTCGGGCAAGTTGCTTACCTTCTCTCCGTCTCAATTTTCTCTTTGGTAACAGGGTTTTTGTGAAAATTAAGTGAGATGACATATGTATAACAATTGGAACAGTAGTTTGCATGTGGTAAACAGTCAATAAATGTTAACTAGTGGTAGTTGTAAAATAGCTACTTATTTAGTGTTCACCTTTAAAATAAGAAGAAACTTTAAATGAGCATTAGAGTTTTTATAACTGATTACTTTTTCATCATTTAGCTAAGAATTTTATAATTGGAAAAAACCCTTCTATACAGAGAAATATAAAAATTCAAGTATGTGATGACCTAAAATTCTAGCCTAAGATTAAGTTTTGGTGATTTGTAATGATACTATTGTCAGAACTTTGAATTTTTTTTTTTGCTCTAGGGGCATAAGGAAATGGTGGCAGGCACTTCCTCCTAACAAGAAGGAACTATTTAAAGAAAGTTTAAGAAAGAATAAGTGGAAATTATTCCTTTGTCTCAGTAGTTTTGGATTGCTCTTTGTAGTGTTTTATTTTACTCACCTGGAAGTGAGTCCTATCACAGGAAGGAGCAAGCTACTGTTATTGGGGAAAGAACATTTCAGACTTTTATCAGAACTGGAATATGAAGCAGTAAGTAGTAAGAATTGTTTATAATTAGTTTGCTTAATATAACACTCAAAGCAGCAAAGTTTCTTAAGTGTGAAAGATGCACTACTTTTTTATGTTAGTCTTTGATAGAAAATTAGCATTTTCCCAAAAGGCCTCCAAACTTTCGTACTTAGTATTCCTACTACCTACGTTGCATTTCCTTTCATTCATCCAGCTAATTCCTGCTAATCGCATGTCACCTGAAATGTCACTTTCTTGGGAAGGTCTTCCTTGGTTGTCCAGCCTGGGTTAGGCAGGTTGGCTACACTATGCTCTAGAGGCTTTCCTTCCTACAGACTGAGATAGGAATCCGCTCGTTTATAATTGTGTCCAGTGCTTGACTGCTTTGGGGTCTGGTCTCCTGCTTTTATTTTCTCTTTGCTTACTGTACTTTTTCTTTAAGTCACTTATCATAAGGGTAACATAATGGTTATTTGCATAATTATTTCTCTACTGATCTGTCTTCTTTGTTAGACTGAACTCTGTGGGGACAGAGACCCTGTCTGTTTTTTATCATTTTATCTTAAGTACTAGCACGATGTACAAAGTAGTGTTTGGTATATACTTTTTGGAAAAGTATATATGTATTATGAATTTTTGCACCTTTAAATTAATTTAGAATAAGGTAGTTTTTTCCAAAACTTCATTTTTGGCAATTATATTTTTTGAATGCAAAATCAAGTTGGAATTCAGAAGCCTTAACTCTTTTTTCTTTTTCTTTTTTTAATGTTTTTTTCTTTTTATCAAGAGAGAGAGTACAAGCAGGGGAGGGGCAGAGAGAGAGGGAGAGAGAGAATCCCAAGCAGGCTCTGTGCTAGGGGCTCAAACGAGGAAACATGAGATCATGACCCTAGCTGAAATCAAGAGTTGGATGTTTAACCAACTCAGCCACCCAGGAGCCCCAAGAAGCCTTAATTCTTTAGAAAGTACAATAACTTAGATAATTAAACATTTTATATGACTAGTGAGTTTCTTGAGGACAGACCGCCTTTCTCCAGTTGTGAGCACACACATGGTATATACTCAATTACTATTTATTGAATTGATGTCTTATGGTCTCACTCAACTGCTTTGGTGAAATCTTTCCATCTTTTTATTTCATTTAAGCTTCTGAGTTTGTCAGTGGAAAGTTACCATTAAAAAAGAAATAACAATGTGTTTTCACTAAAAAGATGCATCTCGTGTAGTAGAGCTTTTATAGAGATTGGAGATGTTTCTTGGGTTAGTCTTGTCTGAAGCAGGTTTGAGGAAAATGTTCTGGAAAGATTGAGACAGGCCTAGTGTTAAATTAGTATATCTTCCACCATTTGTTTCACTTAGAAACTTTACAAAATTATATACATGTACATAATACTCTTTTTATTTTTTGGCCTACAAATATAATAACCCACTTGATACTAAAATTCAAGCTCATGTTTCTATAGGGATATGGTAAAGTATTATAAATTATATATAATTTTTCTTGTTTTATTTCCTTCATATGGGTTAGGAGGTGTTTCAGTATACATTGGTGGCTTGTGCTTTTAAAAAATGGTATTGATATAAAGACTATTTCAGATTCAATTCTACAAATCATCTATTTTTAATATATCTAAGGGAAGAAGGTTATAAATTTCTTGATCTATGTGTGAGAGGAGTTACACATTTTATGGAAATTATCGTGATATTTTCAGAACATCCTTAATTTTCCTATCCTTGAAAGGGTTTCTCATGAGTATAGCTTCAGAAAGTGTGTTTATACGGTGGTCTGTCCTACTCAACGTGGTGTAGAGAAAATGACATGCCCATTGGTCCTGAAATTTCAGTGATTTCCTTTCATTCTATGTGAATAAAACACTTAAAAAGTTTTTAAATATAATTTATTGTCAGATTAGTTTCCATACAGCCCCCGGTGCTCATCCCAGCAGGTGCCCTCCTCAACACTCATCACCCACTTCTCCTCTCCCCCACCCCCCATCAACCCTCAATTTGTTCTCAGTATTTAAGAGTCTCTTATGGTTTGCCTCCCTCCCTCTCTGTAACTTATTTTTCCCCTCCCCTCCCCCATGGTCTTCTGTTAAATTTCTCAAGATCCACATATGAGTGAAAACATATGGTATTTGTCTTTCTGTAAGTGACTTGTTTCACTCAGCATAGTTTCATCCACGTTGTTGCAAATGGCCAGATTTTATTCTTTCTCATTGCTAAGTAGTATTCCATTGTATATATAAACCACATCTTCTTTATCTTTTCAGTTGATGGACATTTAGGCTGTTTCCATGATTTGGCTATTGTTGAAAGTGCTGCTATAAACATTGGGATACATGTGCCCCTATGAATTAGCACTCCTGTATTCCTTGGGTAAATTCCTGGAAGTAAAACACTTTAAAATTAATGAAATGTCCTTTTTATATTTAAAAGTTTAACTTTCTTATTAAATATAGGGTGTTTTTCTATTTAGCAGGTCATGAAAATAATTTTCTTTTTTCTATTCTTCTTCTTATGTGTAATCTTTGTTTCCTAGGCAGCATTTTGTTTCCTAAAATATTTAGGAAAGTAGCAATAATATTTAAGCATTTTGTTTATAAGCTAATCAAAAAGATGGAAGTTTTATTTCAACCAATTTATATGAAAAATCTTAGTTATTAGAATTTATTCCATTTGTGGGAAACCACATTGCCTTTGCATGAATAATTCAAATTTAAGAATTTGAGTGTTTAGTATATATAGATTTTTACATCATTAAAAATTAAAATGTCCAACAATAAGTAGCCATTTAACTCTTCATGAAGCAATATAAACATTTTGTAGAGCTACAACTCTCTTAAAATAAAGATGACTTTTAAATCTTTCAGTGGATGGAAGAGTTTAAAAATGATATGCTAACTGAGAAGGATGCCCGATACCTAATGGTGAAAGAAGCGGTTTATCATTTGATCAAATGCAATAAAGATGTTCCAGGGATCTCTGAGATCAACTGGACTATTCATGTGGTTGATTCCCCAGATATAAATGCCTTTGTGCTTCCAGTAAGTAAATGTTCTCACATCTAACTTTTATTTGTTAGTTTTAATATCCTGTTTTTTTTAAGGTTTTCCAATTGCTTACATTATTTTCTTTATGGTGCAGAATGGACAAGTGTTTATCTTCACTGGGCTTTTAAATAGTGTGACTGATATTCATCAACTTTCCTTCCTTCTGGGCCATGAAATAGCACATGCAGTGCTTGGGCATGCCGTAAGTACTGAGATGAATGTTCAGTTGTTGAAACACTGCTTTGAAGTTAGCAAGTTAAATCTTTTAAAACTGAATCTTTTCAGTTTTTTTTTCTTTAAAAGACAGAATTTTAGTTTTTAACAAATGACTTACTCTGTTACCGAAAAAAATATGACTGGCTAATTTTGAGAATTTTTATGGCCTTTAGTATTTGATACCTGAATAATTAGTGTTTCTCTTAAATGCTATTTTTATCACCTGTCTCTTTTGCTAAAAAGTAATTATTCTCAACCTCTAATTATTTCAAATTAGATTTTAAACTTTCCATAATTATTAACATACTTGTAATCTAGTATGAAAATTAACTATATGAAAGTGATATTACTATTTAAGTGGGTAAATCAGTTTTCTTGCTTTTTTATTCATTCTCAGAAGATGGCTTGGAGCATCTCTGAAAATCTCTAGAATGATATGTCATATATAATTAATGCAGAGTAGTAATAATGATACCTTGCCATTTTACAGTTTGCTGAGCTTTTAAATACATACCTTCTCAATTATAATTTTAATACCATCCTCATTAAGTATGTATTTAATATCCCTGCCGTATATATGAGGAAACTAATGTTTAAAAAGACTTTAAGTTACATGAGTAACGTGGCTAACTGGTGAATTGGGACTTTAACCCAGGTCTTCTGTTTGCAAATCCAGCCCTGCTTTCTTTTACCACAGTTACCTGGTTATTGGCAGACCTTTTTTTAATGGATCATAGAATTCAGGGTGATTTATGGTTCTGTGAACACTCATCTGTTTGAGTTGGTATGAGTACAAAAAGCTAATGTATTTGTTTATTCATATATTTATTTTTATCCATTAAAAACAAGCATATCTCTTTTGTCCACATTAATTAGAGAGAGGTGTATTTTCTGTTGAAAACATGAAGGTAAATAGTGAAAGGATCGTGGAATGTTATGTCAGAAAGCAAGTAATATTAGCTTTAAATATTAATAACTTTATTAAATGTTATTAATATCCTTAAAAGTCATCTCAAATTCTCTCTGTTCCTTAAAGGTGGGCCACAGTTGTGCTTCTGTGAAGCACAAACAGTAATTATCTCCTTTATTTCTTCTGAATTACAGAAAAATATAAAAAACATTTTCCTTAAAAAGATACATACAAAAATAAATCTAAGCAATCGAGAAAGATCGTCTTTCAAGAAAGGGCTTCATAACTACAAAATCATTTTTCGCCTTTTTTAGCACTTAAAAGATATTCATATTCCGTATACTTTTATTTTTCTGGCCATCTCTGTCAGGGTAGTACACTAATTAGATAAGACATAAAAAGAAAATAGCAGTCTTAAAAATTGAAAATAGTTAATATTTCTTTGTAGAGGCCTTAGACTTCATCAGCACTGTGTTTTCTCTTTTAGCAGTCTCCATGTTTCTTCATTCCACAAATTCGTGTTTAAAATTTTTTTTAGTTTTCTAAAACTATACAATGGCAATTTTATTCTTTAACAATTAATAACAAGGATTTTTATCTTCTATATGACTTCATCATTTGTAGTTTCATTCTTTTGTGCTAAAATAATTCCATAATTGTTTTTCATGACACACAGTTCATATAATGAAGCAAAGAATGGTTTGTGAGGGCAGATTATATTGGTAAGAGAAGTGTTCTGTGTGATTATTTTTAGTTGTCAACCATGTTTCATGCATTCAAGTGATGATTCCTATATTATCAGCATTTATTAATCACCTTTAATGGTGAAGAGTGAACAATCCAGTGCATTAAACTTGTATCTATAAATTACTACTTAAAACAGCTATTTTAAGTAAATTTTGTTAGTTCTATAAATACAGAACTTCATAGAACTCGATTTCCTAGTGAGAAACACCAGAGTGATAAAACTTGCAAACTTGCATAAATGAATCATACTTCATATATTAGGTCATGAAGTCCAGAAGTCTTTTATTAAAAATAAATTCCCAATCTTTTTCTGAATTTTTCTTGTTTTAACTATTTCATATGTTAAGCAGTGTTTATCCAAAGGTATAAGGTATAAGCATAATGAGCACATGTATTTCCTTAAAAAAAAAATTAACGATTACATTAGAAACTAAAACTTCCTGGGTTTCAGGTTTTACTAATAGCTATGTGAATTTTGGCAACTATTTTAGTTTATCCCATCTTAGTTTCTTTATATAAAATAGGGCTAATTGTACCTATTTCACAAGATTATTATGCTCGTTAACATAAGAACTATAGGTTAATGAACTTATATTCGCATTTATGAACCTGTCATTGTGTCTGAGTGGTGGTAAGTGGCTCAGTACATGTTAGTTGAATAAATGTTTATACATGTAAGCAAGGGATGAAAAGAAAAAGCACACAGAAAAAAAAGAACAGGTGATCTTAGTTGGCGAAGGTAAGTTAAACATGTAATTATTTAATGTCATTGCATATCATGAACTAGAAAATGTAAGGATACACTCTCTTAATTTATTAAATGTAATTTTCATTATTTTGATTATTCTCAGGCAGAAAAGGCTAGCTTGGTTCACTTACTGGATTTCCTAGGTATGATTTTTCTCACAATGATCTGGGCTGTTTGTCCTCGAGATAGTTTGGCACTTTTGGGCCAGTGGATACAGTCTAAACTGCAGGAGGTAAGTGTGAGACAATAAGCTGGGGTTTAATGGTGTGTGGTGAGGATATTTTAAAGATTACAATAAAGTAACAGATACAGGAGACGTTTTCACATTATCCCGAAATACCGCTACTAAGTTTTAGTCTTATGTTTTCTCATTTTTAGGGGATATTCTTAAAAATGAGCATTCAAATTGGAAAATAATACATCTTTTGAAAGATGGAGATAGGTGGGTTTCAAGGGCTTAGCAGCTTTTGGCTAACATAATATTTAGGGGCAGAGGATTATATAGTTATTGGTCTTAAAGAGAGAAAACCCAGTCACAGATACTTTCTTTCCTTTTGTCACTTTACCTTCCAACTTTTCACTTTTGTCTCTCATAGTGACTGTGGTATACTTACTGGGTGACTCTGCTTTCTCCCAAATATTTGCATTTTGATGGAGAACTCCTAAATCCTGTAAATTTTTATGGGCACAGAATTGGCTGAAGCTGCTTTACCATCCTCATCCCCTCACTCCCAGTTAAACTAAGATTACCTGGGAAATGCTGAAAGGATATTCTAGGTGTTTGTTCACTTTCATTTTTAGTACTTATGTATAGTGATAATCATGTCATAAAATTTTCTGAGGCCCTCGTTTTGTTCAAAACACTTCTCTAGTGAAAATAGGTCTTACGGTCTTGATAATTGCTTTGTTAACTATGATTAATTATTTTATTTTACATCTTTCTTCACATATTTCCTCTTGTCCTGGGAGGTTTGGTTATTCAGGAACAATCTGTTATTTGTTTATTTAATGATTTGTGGAGCACCCATCATGGTGCCATCTGGGCACTGCTTAAATCTAATGTGTAAAATTCTTTGGGACAAATTGCTTTTGAAATTGGATAACTAAGTTTTATATTCAGTGTTACCATATAATTTGGCTGCATTTATAATGAAATAAAGGTTCTTAAAGGAAAAAAAAAAAGAAAAGTTATTGCTTAGGTTGTAGGATCTCATATTTTGAATTTTATTTCTGTTAGGTGTTGGGAAGTCAAAGGAGTTAATGAATTTTTTTCCACCATTTATCAATACATCACTTGTTTCTGTATCTGAAGATTTTGTCATAGGAAAGACAACCTGTAGCTGTTTTTTCTTTAAAATACTTAATGAAGAGGCACCTTTGTGCCTCAGCTGGTTGAGCATCAACTCTTGATATTGGCTCAAGTCATGATCTCACAGTTAGGAGTTCGAGTCCCAGGTCAGGTTCTGTCCTGATGGCTTGGAGCCTGCCTTGGATTCTGTCTCTCCTGCTCTCTGCCCCTCCCTGCGTGTGCTCTCTCTCTGAAAAAAATAAAAAAACTTAAAAGGACTTAAAAAAATACTTCATGAATCCTGCTACTTCATATAATAATTAATAGTTAAAAATAAAGTGATTACTTCTCTTTGAACTCTTTTTCCCTAAATCAAGTGCACCCTCCCCCGCCATGATTTTGGTGATGAGGAAATGTTTCTTTCTCTAGGAAGCCTGTTCCTTGTGATTGAAGAGCAGGAGGGGATGCTGATAGTGAAGTCATTAAAGAGGGGGAAATGCTGACAGTTATTTGCCAGAGAAAGGAAGAGATGAAGGAAGAAGCAGGGACCTTTTCGTAACCATTGGGGAGTCCTCTATTTTTGTAATTTTGAAGCTTTAGGTATGATGTAGCAGCCCTCATAGTGTGCTACCAGGTATTACTAATAATTACAGTAGCTAATATTTATTGAGTACTTACCATACGTTAGGCATTAGGGTAAGCACTATAGATTAATTAGGTACAGAGGTTAAGAATACAGTCAGTGAACAGATGGACCTATGTTTGAATTTAGGCTGTTAGACCTAAGTTCTGTAGAACCTAGACAGATTACTTCACTAATTGTAGGTCTCAGTTTCTTCATCTATAAACTGGCATAATACTGGCGAACTCAAAGCACTGTTATTGGTTTAATGATACATTTTTTTATTTTTAAATTTTTTTAAATGTTTATTCATTTTGGAGAGATAGAGAGACAGAGCACTAGTGGGGGAGTGGCAGAGAGAGAGAGGGAGACACAGAATCTGAAGCAGGCTCCAGGCTCTGAGTGTCAGCACAGAGCCTGACGCAGGGGTCGAGTTTATGAACTGTGACTTCATGACCTGAGCCAAAGTCAGATGCTTAACTAACTGAACCACCCAGGTGCCCCTTAATGATACATTTAAAATAGGATCTATTTTTATTTTTTAAGTTTTTATTCATTTTGAGAGGAGTGGGGAGGTGCAGAGAGCGAGAGAGGGAGAATCCCAAGCAGGTTCCACAGGGTCAATGAGAATCCCGATCCAGGGCTTGAACCCACGAACCTTGAGATCATGACCTGAGCTGAAATCAAGTCAGAGGCTTAACTGATGGAACCACCCAGGCGTCCCTAAAGTAGGATCTCTTAATCTAAGTACGATTGACGTTTTGGACTGGATAACTCTTTGTCGTGAGGAACTGTCCTGTACGTTGCAGGGTGTTTAGTAGCCTCTAAACATCTACTGTAAACATCTGATCTCTACCCACTTGATGCCAGTAGCACTTCCCCCCCAACAGTTGTGATGATCAAAAATGTCTCCAAACATTCTTATAGGTCCCTGGGGGACAAAGCCGCATCCAGTTGAGAACCAGTGATTTAAAGCACTTAGCATAGTACCTAGTACAAAGTGAGGACTCTGTAAATAGGAGTTGTTATTATTTGCTCATTTTATCCTTCTACAGCTCTAGGAGGTTGGTGCTGTGCTACTGCATTTTACATATGATGTGACTGGGCTTGGAGGGGCTAAACAGTTAGCTGAGGGATAACAGCTAATAAGTGTCAGCATTTGGACTTAAATGTAAATTTCCATCCTTTTTTTTAAAAAAAAAAACAACAGTGTTTTAAACCAGTTGTACTATCAGTAGACTTGATGGACCCCTGCAGACTACTCATTGAGCGGAAGACAAGTATGATATAGTTTAACAACCTAAAAAGACATGATCGAGAAGGAAGAAAGTCATATCTAGTGGTCATAGACTAGATTGATTATGTTATTTCTAGACATCACTGACATGTAGCTACCTCTGAGAAATTGTGTCCCCTATTAATAACTCTGTTCTCGAAAGTCCTGCTTATTGATCGCTCTCCTACAAATTTTAGTACTTACTGAAAATTAGGATTTAACTGGAAAGCATTCACATAAATACAAGTAATTAGGAAAGTTAAAGTTACGATATCTATTTGTATTTTTTTATTGAAGTTGGAAGAAAATTTCATTTTCCTAACTAATCAATACTTAGCAAAGAAAGACGGAATTAAGATAATCTATCAAAGAAAGAAAATTCTGCTCTCTGGTTAATTTTCTAACTGAAATAAACTCTCTTGTAGTGTCAGTGGTTATTATATAAGCGTATTTTTTCAATTTTCTTTTAAAACTGCAAGATCAGAATGTTCCTTGGCCATATTAACAGTCTGCATTCAGAAGCGTTCTTAGGGAATCCTCCGCACAGAAGGTAGAGATTGTAATTGGGAAAGTACAAGTGCAGGTATCCTCTCCTTTCTTCAAGTTCGTGTTATGTCACTTCACTTTTAGGCTTTTTCATAAAAGGAAACGTAGTCTTTGGATTTCTTTTGGTTGGTGAAAACAGATACTAATGTAGGTCTTTTGTAAAAGCAAAGTAGCATAAGGCAAACTTTTCGAAAGAAGGGGATACCTTTATAGTAGTAACTCCTCCCCCAATATTATCCAAGGGGTGGAGGGAGGGTGGGATATATTCCAAGACCCCAGTGGATTCCTAAGGCCTTAGAGAGTACCAAATCCTATTTATAGTATGTTTTTTTCTATACATACATCCCTATGATAAAAGTTTGTAAGTTAAGCACAGTAAGAGATGAACAACAATAACTAATAACAAAATAGAATAATTATAATAATATACTGTAAAAAGAGTTACATGAGTGTGGCCTTCTCAAAGTATCTTATTGTACTGTATTCACTGTCTTCTTATGATGATATTAAATGATAAAATGCCTGTGTGATGAGATGAAGTGACATGAACAATGTCAGGCACTGTGACGTAGTGTTAGGCCACTATAGACTTGCTGACAGTATGTCGGGAGAACCATCTGCTTCCAGACCACAGTTGAGTGGGTAACTCAGCTATGGAAGTTGAAAACTGTGGGTAAGGGGGACTATTGGATCTATATGATATTCTAGACTCTGTATAGTATATACTATAGTCTGTAGGCATTATTTTTAGTATTCTTTTATGTTTTTAAAATATAATCTCTGATGGAGGAAATAAGGACTGTACTTTATGTTTTCTATCATGGTGTTCTTTCTTTCTTTCTTTTTTTTTAAATGTTTATTTAAGAGAGAGAGAGTGAGAGTGAGAGCAAGCATGGGGAAGGGGCAGAGAAAGACTCTCAAGCAGGCCCTGCACTGTTAGTGCAGAGCCTGAGGCAGGGCTTAAACTGTGAGATCATGAACTGAGCTGAAATCAAGAGTCGGATGCTTAACCAACAGGGCCACCCAGGCGCCCCTACTATGGTGTTCTTTAAGTGTCAGTCATGGCAGCATAAAACCTTTATCCTAGATACTCCATGAAATTAATTTTAAAAATCTCACTTGTTACTTCTTTTGTTGTGAAATAAATATCCTTAATGGAACTTCTCTTTCTTACTTCTTCTTAGTATATGTTTGATAGACCGTACAGTAGAACATTGGAAGCTGAAGCTGACAAAATTGGACTACAGCTTGCTGCAAAGGTAAAATGTTTAGTAGTTTTATTTCATACAATAAAATACAAATATACATTGTCTTAATGAGCTACGGTATGATCAGAGAATGAGAGCTGGACTATATGCCATTTTTCATTAATACCTTTTTAAATTTGTGCCCTCTAGAAACTGATATACTATCTTTATTTTACTATTCTCCCTTGTTTCACGGATCTAAGAAGGCTTTTTTGAATAAAATAATGTAAGACTGTTTTTCCTCCCATCAGAGAAAGGATTATGCTATTGTAGCTATGATCCAAGATGAGCAGACTGAATTTTTTCCTTTCGAATGAATGGTGGAAAAGGAGACTTAACTGCTCCGTGTTTTGAGATTATTTTTGTTGAAGCTAATGATTTACTTTTGCTAGCCACAGAGAGCAGCCCTGGGCCTTTACTATAATTTAGGTTGGCTTTGTTCATGTCTCCTTTACAGGGCACTTCATGCCTGGTCCTATTTTTATCATCTGTGATAAATGAGTATTATTAGTAGAATTTAATATTAGAAGTAAAACTGCATTTTAAAAGATGAGTAAAAACAATGCCACTTTGTACATTAAATTCAAATTGTATTTGATTCTTTGTTGAGTTTCCAGTAGTCCTGATAAAGTCCTAGCTATAAAAATTAACTCTTATATGAACTTCTAGTTAGGAGTTTTATGGATTTAATTTCATAAATGAAAATATTACTATTCACAAAAGTAAAAGTAGTTATTTGAATGTTACATAATAAGAATTAAGTGAATTGCCTGACTGCATATATTAAGAGGTTCCCAAATAGTGGACCACAGATTGGCTATAAAGATAAGAGTGTTTTGTGTTCTCGTTAAGAGATCTTGGCCTATTTCAATAAATTGTTCTGTTTTATTTCCAAGAAGCTTATTATTTTATTAGCTTTTTAAAATAATATGAGGAAGAAGTCAAGATAATTTTTTTCCCACATGGATACTAAATAGCCTCAGGACTGTTTATTGAAGAGTTATCTTTTTCCACTATTCTTCAGTGTCTCCTTGTCATAAATGTGGGAGGCTATATAGAAGTCTATTTCTGGATTCCCTATTGTATTCTGTTGGCCTGTTATCTGTCTCTGAGCCAATACCACATTGTCATTGTAGATTTATAGTAAGACAGGATATCTGATAACTTCTGTCCTGTGGTGTTCTCCTGCAAGATTGACTAGGCTATTTTTAGTCCTTTTCCTTTCCATATAAGTTTCAGAATCAGCTTATGAAATTACATGCCTGTAGAAAACCATGCTTGGGATTTTGATTGAAATTGGGTAAATTTGGGGATGGTTGACTACCTTCAATAATATCGAGTCTTCCTGGGAAGCGTGGGTGGCTCAGTTGGTTGAGCATCCCACTCTGGATTTCAGCACAGGATATGATCTCAGGGGTGTGAGCTTGAGCCCCACATCAGGCTCTGCACTAATAGCATGGAGCCTACTTGGAATTCTCTCTCTCCCTCTCTCTCTGCTCCTCCCCTATGCTCTCTCTCTCAAAATAAATAAGTACTTAAAAAATATTAAATCTTTCAATCCATGAGTGATATATTTGTCCATTTATATAGATGTTCTTATAGTTTTAGTGATGTTTTTAAATGACTGTGCATGTATGCATATAGGAATTATACATATATTGTAAGATTTTCTGCTAAATGTTTGACATTTCAATTGTGAAGTGTTATTTAAAAAATAAACTTCCTCATATATAGGAATGCAATTTGTTTTTATAAATGACCTTGTATCTAACAACCTTGCTAAATTCACTTGATTCTAATAGTGTGTAGATTCTTTTAGATTTTATATATACACATTTATGCTGCCTGTGAATAAAGACAAATTTAGTTCTTCCTTTCCAATCTGTGTATTTTCTTTTTCCAATCTGTGTTTGTGTGTGTGTGTGTGTGTTTTTTTTTACCTTATTGCAATGGCCAGAAACTTCAGTACAGTGTCGATGGTGAGCACCTCTGTTTCTTCATGACCGTATTTCAGCATTCTGATGTCTAAGTTGTTTTTCTTTTAATCTGACTTTTTAGAAGAGTTTTCCATCTATTTCTAATATGCTAAGAGATTTTTTAAAATTATGAATAACAAATTTTATCAAATACGTTTTTTATATTGATGATTATATAATTTTTGCCCTTTAATCTCTTAGTGTGGCAAACTATATTGATTTTTTTTTTACACATTAGGACAACTTTTATTTTTGAAATAAACCCAATTTTATCAATTATATTGTTCTTCCAGTATGTTACTGAAGTTGGTTTGCTAATGTTCAGCTTAGAATAGAATGTATCTATATTCATTAGAGATAATGGCTTGGCATTTACTTTTCTTGTAATGTCCTGTCAAGTTTTGGTATCAAGATTATGTCGGCCTCATAAAGTGAGTTGGGAAGTGTTTTTTCTTTTCTCTGTAAGAGTTTGTGTAACATTAGTGATATTTATTTTTTAAATATTAGGAGATTTTGTGGGTAAAAGCCATACAGATTTCTTTTTTTTTAAGTTTATCTTGAGAGAGAGAGAGAGTGTGTGTGCAAGTGAGTGGGGGAGGAAAGAAAGAGAGAGGGAGAGAGAATCCCAAGCAGGCTCTGCACTGACCATGTGTAGCCTGACACAGGGCTGGAACTCACACAAACTGTAAGTTCATGACCTGAGCCACGATCAAGAGTTGGACGTTTAACCGATGAAGCCTCCTAGGTTCTCTGTGCCTACAGATTTCTTTGTGGGATGGCCTTTAGTTATGGATTCAATCTTTTTAATAGAGAACTATTCACATTTTTCTGTTTTGCTTCAGTTTTTATAAGTTTTGTTTTTCTAAGAATTTATGTTTTATTTAAATTCTCAATATTGTTAGTATAAAGTTTTCTAATATATGTATATCTTTGTATTTTGTATTTTTTTATTGAAGTGTAGTTAACACAAGATTACATTAGTTTAATGTGTACAAGACAGAAATTCTACCACTCTGTATGTTATGCTCATGGTAACTGCAGCTCCCGTTTGTCACCATGCGATGGTGTCACAGTACCATTGACTTATTCTCTATGGTATACCTTTCAATCTGTGACTTATTCATTCCATAACTGGAAGTCTGTTTCTCCTGCTCCTTCATCTGTCTTGTGTGTCTTCTCACCCCCTCTCTGCTGCCAGCCATCAGTTACCTTTACAATATATGTATTTTTTAAAAGTTTATTTATTTATTTTGAGAGAGACAGAGACAGCATGAGTGGGGTAGGGGCAGAAAGGGAGGGAGAGAGAGAATCCTAAGCAGGCTACACGCTGCCAGGATAGAACCTGACATGGGACTCGAATTCATGAAACTGTGATAGCGTGACCTGAGTCAGAACCAAGAGTCAGATTCTTAACTGACTGAGCCACCCAGATGCCCCCCCCTTACTATATTTTTAATGTCTCGAGGATACTGCGTTCCACAGATATATTTAATTAATTTATTTAAAAGTTAGTATAGGGCCATCTGGGTGGCTCAGTTGGTAAGCATCCGACTTCAGGTCAGGTCATGACCTCATAGTTTGTGAGTTCCAGCCTTCTGCGTTCGAGCCCATTGTCGGGCTCTATGCTGACAGCTCAGAGCCTGGAACCTGCTTTGGATTCTATGTCTCTCTCTCAAAAATAAATAAATGATAAAAAAGTAAAAAATAAATAAAAGAATCACAGTCTTGTCTTGCCTCTTGTCCAGTACTTGAAAATGTTTGCCTATATAGTCGATAAGGCAAATGTCCAGCTTTATGGTTATTTATAGTGGGAGGACGAATCCAGTACCAGCTAGTTTCATGGATGGAAGTGTACATCCCCAAGTTTGTAATTCATGACTGTCCTTCCATATTTTAAAAGGCACTAAGAAACTTTTCAGAAGCTCTGTATACATAGGTTGGGATAGTGGACTTCACTGTAAGATGATAGGGCAGTGAGCTAGCTCTTTGGGAACTTTCATGTGGAATATATATAGGCTCTTTTTCTGTGGCTATTCAAGTGTCTTTGCACAAGAAACCTGTAAAGCTGTCTGTCATTGTTATAGGGGTTAGGAAGGGAAAGGGTGGTGGGGTTATTCCATTCATTGTGGAGTCTCTTCTTTAATTCTCTATTTGAACCTTATACATCAAATCTTTTTTCTTGAGTACCAAATACTGAACCTTTCTAGAGTCCCCATGATGTGAGGGTATCAGCTACCAAAGAAGCAGTGTAATATACTGATAATGAGTGAGTTCAGGAATTTGACTGCCTAAGTTTGAGATCTGCTTTGCCAGCTCTAGAGTACTAGCTGTGTGATCTTGGGTGAGTTATTATCCTCTCTAAATCTGTTTTCCTCATCTATAGGATAGGAATAGTAATAGGACCTACATTATAGAAGTAATACAATTAAAGTCCAAAGAGCACCACTCTTCTAATCATTTATATTTAAATGTATGCCTGTGTTTCAACTATTCTCAAAATAATTAAAACCAAAATAAGGGGCACCTGGGTGGCTCAGTCGGTTAAACATCCGACTTCAGCTCAGGTCATGATCTCACGCTTCGTGGATTCCAGCCCCATGTTGGGCTGTGTGCTGACAGCTCAGAGCCTGGAGCCTGCTTCAGAGTCTGTGACTCCCTCTCTCTGCCCCTCCCCCACTCACGTTCTGTCTCTCTCCCTAAAAAATAAATATGCAGTAAAAGTTAAAAAAAATTCAAAACCCCAAATGTCTACCTGTTATTTACTCTATTACACAAATATCTCAAATCTAATAGTCATTGTATCCCTAATTTTCCCTCACATCTACTTCTCATCTTCCTTTCCCCAGTAAATATATACCATCTTCTATTCAGTTGCCTTTGGAAAAAATTTAAAGTCCTCCTTAGTACTTCCTTCTTTGTCATTCACATGGAATCTTTCATCAAGTGTCAGTAGTTGTATCTATAAAATATATCTCAATATGTTTCTCTTTCCATCATTAACATTTTACCTGAACAACTGTCCCAGCCTCAGGACAGCTTTCACTGATTCCAATCATATTCCTCTCCACTTTGCCATAGATAAGAATTAGGTCCAGTTAGCTAGGATACTCACTTTCTCAAAGTGAGACTTAAGTGGATGCTGGCCAGCATTTGCCACCGGATTTTTCAGATTCTGGGTTGACCAACCCCCTACTGTTGATTGGCACATTCTTTTTCATATTTGTTTATACATGCTATTAGAAGACATCTTTGAGACACAGGTGAAGGTGTATCATCTTCTAGGATGCACGGTTACATAATACCTTCATGGAGGTCAGAATTTGAGTAAAAAAAAGAGACATTCAATAAACAGTTTTATGGTTTAAAGTATTGTGATAGAGATACACAGGATCCCCTGAAAGAGTAGAGCAGAGATGTCACATCAGCCTGGGATGAGAACTTGGCCTAGAAATTAGACTGAGAAGGGGATACTTGCAGCAGACATCTGAAAGCTAAGGAGTAATTATGCTGATGAAGAAGATGCTGATCGTGGTGTTTTGGGCATGGCGGACAGCGTGTTCAAAGGCAAAAAAAAGAATTGCTTAGTCCAGGAGTTAACAATTCAGTATGACTAAAATGTAGATAGAGTTCAAGAGCAACAGTGTCAATAGATAAACCTGAAAGGTAGAGCCTTCTTTGTGATCAGTTTTGAGGATTTTATATCTTATCCAGCATAGTAGTTGGAATCTTGGACTCTAGAGTCAGACCAACATGTATTTGAACTCTTACCTCCTTCCCGTGATTGTAGGCAAATCACTTAACCTTTTAGAGACTCATTTTTAGTCTGAAAAATGGTAATTATGACCCTACCTACCAAAAAGAATTATTTTACATTTACCGTGCTTCTTACTTGTGGCTTATATCCTTTCTTTGAACATTGATGCATCAGACTTTCTTGACTTCTTGCCATTTAATATTCAAATCACAGAGCATAATTATCTTATTCCTAATTCTATCCTTATTAGGTGACCTTCTGTTTATACCCTGACTTCCTTCGTACCATGCCTAAAAGAGAGAGAACATGATGACTTGAAGACACAAATGCTCTGTGCCCTTGGTAGTTTTGGCAGTTAGAATTATTGCCGCAAATTAATACGGTGATATTCTGCTTTTATATCAATCTTGTGAACTTGGTTAATGGGAACTGTTCCTTTGAGATGGATCTATTGGTCATGTCCTGTCCCATTAGATTTATGTGATTTTTAAGGCCACGGGCTAAACAGACTATGGAAAATTCATTAAAATCAAGTTACTCAGGAGGCCTCTTTGAAAACAGGCAGCTTGTCTCGACTTTTTTATTGCTTTGTTATTGGGTGTGAGCTTATTTTGTGTATTTACATTTTTATGGTTTTAATTTTTCATTTATAAGATATTAAATTTATCATTATATAAATTATCAGAAAAGCTAATATAGGGTTGGTAAAAACTGGTTGGACTATGGGGTGACTTAATCACAGAATAATAATATTTTTATTACCAGCTGACAATCAAATTAAGTCTTTGATTTTGTATGTGTAGATTTATTTGCCACTGTAAAGGTAATTTGACACTTTACACTCATTTACAGAATTGACTGATTTCACTAACAGCTAAATCATTTTTATTTTTTAGAATCTGTTTCTTAAATACGAAGAAAGAAATTTTGTTTTAGTGGTTTTGATGCAGGAGTGAGCAGCCTTTTAGTAGAGCACTGTGTAAGACTGTTTTGATTGTCACAGTGATTAGGATAGTAAAGATTACTGGTGAATGGGCATGCGGGGGTGGGGGATGTCAGAGAGGTATCTGAAATACTCTATAATGGCCTGGAGAGCCCTCCAGAGGGAAGAATTGTCGAGCCCCCAAAATTTCTAACTGTTCCTGTTGAGAGATGTTGCCAGATGGTCTCTTCCAGTAATATGGATAACTATGCACATAGCACCATCTAGTGACAGAAATAGGTAATAAAATCTACTTTCGTGCCTGAACTAAAATTCTAAGCTTTCTTTAATAATAGGTTAAAATCATAGATTTTTGGATCAGGAAGGAAAGTTGGAGATAATATAACCTTATCCTGTTACATATAGGGAAATTAGGGTCCAAAGAGGTGAAGCGATTTTGTCTTGTAACATACACCTAGTTGGGAAGAGCCCATGATAGAATCCAAATCTCAGAGTTTTCCAGATTAGTAATCTGAGCCTTTGTCATAGCAAACTGACTATTTTTGTGTTCTATTTTGGTCAATACCTTAGGTGCTTTGCTTAGTGATTTGTTTAAGAATAAAAACCAGTAAATGAGGAGAACATCACAATGACTAGGTGTGTTATAAATGTAAATTTTCATAAAGCATACATCATTGCTTTACATTTTATTATGGGCCTCATTGTGTTACCTAAAGAAACAAGACAGGCTTTTGTGTAGTCATTTAATTTTTTAGTTGCAGTGATTTTAGCGTTCAATGTTGAGTCTTATGATAAAACTTTAGGATAGGGGAAAATATGTACATGAATGTTTGTTAAAAACTTATTATTGATTAAGGAACTGACATGTTGGCTGTCAAAAGGTGCAAAAAACTTTAAAATGAACTGAATTACAAAATGATGAAAATCTTCCTATTTCTCTTTGTTAGGGCATACAACATAGTTTTAATAAGTCAAGGTTTTTTGTTGTTTTTGTTCTTAATGAGAGGGATTGGCAGCTATTGAGAATGGTTTAGCTGAAACCATTGGAAAAGAGCACTTGTTAATTGTTGACTGGAAAATGATGTTGAGACAAGAAATGGGTTCCACAGTAAAGTGAGCTTTAGTGAGTGATGTCATCAGAAGTATTGGGAAAATGAATGTGTGAAAGAGACCAAAATGAACCAGTTTCTGGTAGATGATGCTAACATTGATGACAGTTGTACTGAGAACGCTGATGATGGTATTGACAGCAATGGCAGAGATGTTAACTAATGTCTCTCTGCTGGGCACTGTTCTGAGTGTTTGCATGTGTTAACTCTTTAACACATGAAGTATAGATGCTATTATCATCCTCATCTTATAGATGGAACCAAGGGATAGAGAAATTAAGTAACTTGCCAAAGGTCTCACAGATAGTAAGATTTTTCTCTTCTAGGATAAAGGTAGATTTGTTTCTGAAATGGAACTTCTTATAATATTTTAATGCAGTAGGAACAATTTTGGGTTTCTGTAGCACTGCCCCTAAGATGACCATTTTGATATCAGTTTTGATTCCTTTAAATCTTATTTTAAAATAGCCTCAGGGTATTTTTCTACCTCTAAGGAGTCCAGCTACCCTCCTGCCACAGCCCTTTGTAGTATTATCTCAGATGACTGTTTTACCTACCACATGTCTGTGTGAAATACGGAGGAGGATGCCAGAGGGACTGGGGCAAGTGGAAGGTGTTATTGGCGTTCTGAAAGATGACTCAGAACTGCTAATGTCAGACTTTACCTCTTAGGGTTATGACTGGCAGGAGTTTTGTTACAGAGTCTAGGTGAATAGAAAGCAAAATTCAGAGACGCTTGCATCATCACATTTCTAACAAAAATTTTGGCTACAGGTAGGATATACTAGGTCGGGGTTTGTTTATACATTTCTTCTGGCATTGCACATGGGGAAATGTTCAAATACAAGAATAGAGTACTATTGTACTCTTATGAATATCATACCCCACTGAGTTTCTAATTGAATATTAGCAAATTTGTTGTCAATTAATATGTCCCTTAATGCATATTCATGCATATTGGTATTAGAGGCTGAATTAAACTAAATCCTTCTTTAGTTATAAATTTGTAATATCATCACTTATGACCAAGCCTAACATCCTGCAATATTAGTTGCTCACCAGGGGAAAGTAAAAGTAGAAATAGTACCCACTGGGTTCTGGGTTCTGGGCTGAATACTTTACAAAAGTTACACATTTAATCCTAATGATACACTGCTTTAATTTCATTTTTACAAATGTATCCGAGACTTCTGAAGACTAAGTTATTGGCTCAAGGTCACAAGCTTTTTAACCAGTCTACTTGTGTTATGTTACTTTCCGCGAATTATTTGACCTCTATAGGGCTTGGTTTCTTCATCCGGTCTGTAAAATGAATATAATAGTACTTACTTCATAAATTCGTTATGATGATTCAATGAGTTAATATTTGTCATATGCTTAGAACAGTAGTTGGCATATAGTGTCATGTAAGTTATTAATCAAAGTAAATAAGTGCTTGTTTTGAAAGTGTTGATTTATTTTTGAGAGAGAGAGAGAGAGAGAGTGTGTGTGTGGATGCGCAGCCAGGGGAGGAGAAGAGAGAGGGGACAGAGGATCTGAAGCAGGCTCTGCACTGATGGCTGAGAGCCGTCTGCAAGGCTTGAACTCAGACCGTGAAATCATGACCTGAGCCAAAGTCAGACGTTCAACCAACTGAGTCACCCAGGTGCCCCATAAATAAGTGATATTTTGAACCTGGTCTTTCTGTTTCTAAAACCTGTACTGTTCTCATTATGCCACTGTAATGCCTCAAAAAGTATTCCAGGACTAATATATTTCACTGAAACATATTTTCTTATATTTCCCTAGACAACTCTGACCTTTACTGGTTTTAAGAGTTTTATTTTAATTGTCTAGAAATTATCCCATCTTTTCTTAATGTACTTACAGATGCTTGGTAAACACAGGTTTCTTACTTTGCCGTAATTTTTATTGAGGCAAGTGAATTAGATTTATGATGGGCTGATTATTTTTAAAATATTTGTTTTGATCTATGATCATCACTTTTCCTCTTTTTTCTTGCGGCAAGAACATTTAACATCAGGTCTACCCTCTTAACACATGTTTAAGTGTATAGTATGGTACTGTTAACTATAGACTCAATGTTGTACAGCAGATCTCTAGAATTTATTCATCTTGCATAACTGAAACTTTCTTCCTTTCCAATAGCAACATCCCATTTCTTCCTGTCTCTAGCCCCTAGTAACCACAGTCTACCCTCTGCTTCTGTGAGGTTGACTATTTAAATACCTCACCTAAGTGGAATCATGTAGCATTTGTCCTTTTGTAAGTAGGCTTATTTCATTAGTATAATGTACTTAAGGTTCATCCATGTTGTTGCATATGGTAGGATTTCCTTCTTTTTAAATTAAAAACAAATTTTTTTGAGAGAGAGCACGAGTGGGGAAGGGATGGGGAAAGAGAGAGAGAGAGAGAGAGAGAATCCCAAGCAGGCTCCATGTTCCACACTCAGTTCTTTTATATAAATACTGGTAGGTGGGATTGTTGGATCATATAATAGTTCTGTTTTATTTATTTTTTTTTTTTAGGAACCTACATACTGTTTTCTGTAGTGGCTGTACTATTTTACATTCCCACTGACAGTGTATACTAGGGTTCTACTTTCTCTGTGTTCTCACCAACACTTATCCTTTTTTTTTTTTTTAAATCATAGCCATCCTGACACATGTGTGGTGATCTCTCATGATTTTAATTTGCACTGAGCATTTTTAAGTATACCTATTGGTCATTTGTATGCTGTCTTTGGAGAAACATCTGTTCAGATGTTTTGCCCAGTTTTAATGTTTTTTGTTTTGTTTTGTTTTGTTTTGTTTTTTACTACTGAGCTGTAGGAGTTCCTTATATTTAAATATTAGCCCCTTATTAGTTGTATGGTCTGCAAATAACTTTTTCTCATTCTGTAGGTTGCCTTTTCATTCTGTTAATTATTTCTTTTATGTGCAGAAGGTTTTCAGTTTGATATGGTCCCATGTGTCAGTTTTTGTTTTTGTTGCTTGTTGTTTGGGGATTTTATTCAAGAAATCATTGCCAAGATCAATATCATGAAGCTTTTTCCTCTGTGTTTTCTTTGAGGAGTTCCACAAGTTTCAACTTGTATGTTTAAGGTTTTAATTTATTTTGATTTGATTTTTGGTGTAAAATGAGGGCCCAATTTCATTGTTTTACATATGGATATCCAGTTTTCCCAATACCATTCGATATAGATACTATTCTTTTCCTGTTGTATATTTTTTGGCATTTTTGTCAGAGATCACTTGACTATATATGAGTTAATTTCTGGGTTCTCTATTGTGTTCATTCGGTTTGTATATCTGTCTTTACACCAGTATTACTGTTTTAATTACTGTAGCTTTGTAATATATTTTGTAACTAGGACGTATGATGCCTCCACCTTTCTTCTTCTTAAGATTATTTTGCCTTTTTGGGGTCTTTTGTGATTCTACGTGAATTTTAGGATTGTTTATTCTACTCTATCCTATCCTATCCGATCCGATCCTATCCTATCCTATTCTATTTAGAGAGAGAGCACATACAGGTTAGAGGGGCAGAGAGAGAGAGAGAATCTTAAGCATGCTTCTCACTCAGCGCGGAGCCCAACATGGGGTTTGGAACGCAATCTCAGGACTCCAGAATCATAACCTGAGCCGAAATCAAGAGTCAGACACTCAACTCACTGAGCCATCCAGGCACTCCTAGGATTGTTTTTTCTATTCCTGTAAAAAATACCTTGAGATTTTGATAGACATTGTAGATGAATCTGTAGAACCCTTTGGATATCATGGGGATTTTAACATTAAGTCTTCTAATCCATGATCATGGTATCTTTCCATTTACTTGTATCTTCTTTATTTCTTTGATTAATGTTTCACAGTTTTTAGTATACAAGTCTTGGACCTTTTTAGTTAAGTTTATTCCTAAGCATTTTATTGTTTTTGATACTAAGTGGCATTCTTTTTTTTTTTTTTTTAAGTTTATTTATTTTGATAAAGCAAGCAGGGCAGGGACACACACACACACACACACACACACACAGAGACAGAGAGAGAGAGAGAGAGAGAGAGAGAGAATCCCAAGGAGGCTCCATGTTGTCAGCATACAGCCTGACTTGACTTGATCTTACAAACCATGAGATCATGACCTGAGCTGAGATCAAGAGTTGGATGATTAACCTAGTAAGCCACCCAGGTGCCCCAGGATTATTTTTTTTAATTTTCTTTTCAGACAGTTTGTTGTTAGTATATAGAAACACAACTGAATTTTATGTTGATTTTTGTAATTTGGTGAATTCATTTATTGTAGCAGTTTTCTTCTGTGGCATCTTTAGTGTTTTCTACGTATAAGATCATACCATCTGCAAACAAATAACTTATTTTTTTCTGATTCGTATACCTTTTTTTTCTTTTTCTTTCTGCATAATCATTCTTGCCAGGAGTTCTGGTACTATGTTGAATAAAAGTAACATGAATTTTTTTTTAATTTTTAAATGTTTATTTCTTTATTTTGAGAGAGACCATGAGTGGGGAAGGAGCAAAGAAAGAGGGGGAGAGAGAGAGAGATGTGGTGTTCATACCCACAAACTGTGAGGTCATGACCTAAGCTGAAATCAAGGGTTGGCCGCCCAACCGACTAAGCCATTCAGGTGCCCCAACAGTGTTCTTGATCTTAGAGGAAAAGCTTTCAATTTTTCACTATTGAATATGATGGTTGCTGGGGTTTCTTCATATATGACTTTTATTATGTTAAAGTAATTGCTTTTTATTCCTAGTTAGTTGACTTTTTTTTTAATGAAAAGGTGTTGAAGTTTGTCAGATACTTTTTCTGCATCTGTTGAAATGATCATGTAATTTTTATCCTTCATTTTGTTAATGTAGTGTATTACATTAATTGATTTTTGTATGTTGAATCATCCTTGTATCCCAAAAATAAATCTTACTTGGTCATAGTGTATGATTTTTTTTCAGGTTCTTTTAAAATTAAAAAAAAATAATTAAGGTATAATTGACATGTTAATTTCAGGCATAAAACATAGTGATTCAACAATTATATACATTACACAATGCTCACCATGATAAGCGTTATTACAGTCTGTCACCGTACAAAGTTATTACAATCTTATTAACTATAGTCCGTGTGACTGACTTATTTTAAAACTGGAATTTTGTACCTATTCACCTATTTCTCCTATTCCTTTACCCCTGCCTTTAAGATTCTCTTTTTATCTTTAATTTTTGCCATTTTAATTATTATTTGCCTTGGTGTGAACCTTCTTGTGTTCATCTTGTTTGGGACTCTCTTAGCTTCCTATAACTAGATGTCAGTTTCCTTTCCTAGCTTAGAGATGCTTTCAGGTATTTTTTCTTCAAATAAGTGTTCTGCCTCTTTCTCTCTTCTCCTTTTGGGACCCCTATAATGCAAATGTTAGTATGCTTAATGTTGCCGCAGAGGTTCCTCAACCTATATCCTTGTTATAACATTTTCTATGTTTATTTTTTATTTAAAATTTTTTTGAGTACAGTTGATGTACAATGTTATGTTAGTTTTAGGTATACAACATAGCAATTCGATATCTGTAGCTGTCATCTGTTATTATATAATACTGTTTCACTAGCAATGACTGTATTTCCTGTGCTGTGCCTTTTATTCCTATGACTTATTTATTATATAACTGGAAACTTCTATCTCTCATTCTCTTTCACACATTTTGTTCATTCCCCCACCCTCTTCTCTCCATCAACCATCATTTTGTTCCCTGTATTTATAGATCTTATTCTGCATTTTGTTTGTTTATTCATTTGTTTTAAGGTTCCACATTAAATAAAATTAAACGATTTTTCTTTCTCAATCTGAATTTTTTCACCTAACACTTTTTTTATTCTGGTTCTATCCAGGTTGTTGCAGATAGCAAAATCTCATCCTTTCTTATGGCTGTGTAATATTCCATTGTGTGTGTGTGTGTGTGTGTGTGTGTGTGTGTGTGTGTGTGTGTATATATATGTATATTCTTTGCCCATTCATCTATCGATGGACATTTGGGGTGCTTTTTGTCTTGTTTATTGTAAATAACACTGTAGTAAACATAGGGGTGCATGTATCTTTTCAAATTAGTGTTTTGTTTTCTTTGCATAAATAGCCAGTAATGGAATTATTAGGTCATACGGTTTTTTTATTTTTAGTTTTTTGAAAAACGTTTATACTGTTTTCCACAGTGGCTGTAACATTTGCATTTCCACCAATAAATAGTGCACAAGGGTTGATTTTACTCCAGATCCTCACCAACACTTGTTATCTCTTGATTTTTGATTTTTGCCTTACTTACAGGCATATCTGTATACTTGTAAGATATACTTACAGGTATATCACCTCAATGAGGTGATATCTCATTGTGGTTTTGATTTGCATTTTACTGATAATTAGGGATGTTAGCAGCTTTTCATGTGTCTTTTGCCCATTTGTATGTCTTTGGATGAAAAGGTCTGTTCAGGTCTTCTGCCTGTTTTTTAATTGGATTATTTGAGGGTTTTTTGTTTGTTTGTTTGTTTTTGTTTTTTGTTTTTGGTGTTGAGGTATTTAATAAGTACTTTGTGTATTCTGGATAGTAACCCTTTATCAGACATATCATTTCCAAATATCTTCTCCCATTCAGTAGGTTGACTTTTTGTTTTGTTGATAGTTTTCTTCTCTGTACAAAAGCTTTCTATTTTAATGTAGTCCCAAAAGTTTATTTTTGCTTTTGTTTCCCTTGCCTTAAGAGACATATCTAGATAAATACTGCTATGGCCAATGTTAAAGGAATTACTACCTGTGTTCTTTTCTAGGATTTTTATGTTTTCAGGTCTCACATTTAAATCTTTAATCCATTTCATTTTTGTGTATGGTCTTAAAAGTGGTCTAGTTTCATTCTTTTGCATGTACCTGTCCAGATTTCTCAGCACCATTTATCAAAGAGACTGCCTTTTCCCCATTGTATACTTTTTCCTCCTTTGTCATAGATTAATTGACCATATAAGCATGGATTTATTTCTGGGCTTTCTATTCTTTTCCATTGATGTGTATGCCTATTTTTGTGCCATATTTTCATTTTGAAATTTTCTTTTCTTTTCTTTTCTTTTCTCATTCAATTTGGTTACTGTCCATTACCTTGTCTTCTAGATTGCTGATCTGTTCTTCTGCATTCTCTAATCTGCTTTTGATTCCCTCTAGTGTGTTTTACATTTCAGATATTGTATGGTCAGCTCTGATTGGCTCTTTTTTATATTTTCTATTTCTTTACCGAAGTTCTCACTGAGTTTATCTACTTTTCTCTCAAGTCTAGTGAATATCTTTATGATCATTACATTGAACTCTTCATCAGATAATTATCTCCACTTCATTTTGCTCTTTTTCTAGAGTTTGTCTTGTTCTTTTGTTTGAAACATATTCCTCTGTCTTCCCATTTTGTCTGACTCTCTGTGTTTGTTCCTGTGTATTAACTTGGTCAGATATGTCTCTTGGTCTTGAAAGTAGTGGCCTTATGTCAAAGGTGTCATGTAGTGCCCAGTAGCACAGTCCCCCCAGGTCACCAGAGCCAGGTGCTCCAGGGGTATCCTCTGTGTGGGCTGCTTGCATTCTCCTGTTGTGACTTGGTTGTGAGTACTGAGGGTGTGTTGGTGGCTGGAGCTGGCTTTTAGCCTTCCTGTCAATGACGATTGACTGAAACTACCATGGGCATACTGGTGAACATGGCTTGCCCGTGGTGCAGCTGGCTGAGGATCGGTGGCAGTCACTGTGTGTATGCTGGTAGATGGAACCAGCCCTCAGCCTCGTTGTGTGTGATGACCTGCTGTGACTGCTGTGGGTGCACTGGTGGGTAGGGATTGCCACTGGCATAGCTGGCTGAGAAAGCTGATTGTGGTCCTGTAGACACGCTAGAGGGTGGGATTTGTTGCTTCCCTTTCCTGGATAGCAGTCACTTCAAAGGGACACTGCTCCTGTCCTGGCTGCTTGCCGTATGTGGCAGGGCGGGTGCTACTTTGGAGGGGTGCCTTCTGGGTAGGTCTGTAGGGGAATGACGAGATGGTGCCAGCATGGTGATGGAGAGTGTCAGAACTGGCTCCCACAGCATCCAGCCAGTGAGGCTAAAGGAGGGCAAGAAGAATGGAGCCTGTCATCACTTCTGTTCCCAGAGAAATCTGCTGATTCTTGGTACTCTGACATATATCCTAAAACTAGACACTAAGTCACCTTCATGTATAACACAGATACTTTTCAAATTGTTGCTTCTGTGCTGGGTCTCTGACTGAGTAATACAGTGCCCTGGCTTTTTAAGCACAGACACTTAGTTCCCTATACCCTTCTGGCCCCCCTGAAGTTTAGCCCCCTTGATTTTCAAAGGCACATGTTATGGGGATTTGTCTTCTTGGTTCGGGTCCTCAGGGCTAGAAGTGCCAAGTATTGGGCCTGATCCCCTCCCTTTTCCATATCTGTTGTTATTTCTCCTCTTTACTGATTGCTCTGCCAGAGGTTTGTTTGCCTACTGTGTCTGTGCCCCTCCTGCCCTTCTTGTTGTGGCCTTCTCTGTATGTCTTTAGCTGTGGAAGATCTGTTCTGCCAGTCTTCAGGTCATTTACACGGTGAGTTGCAATGCATAGAGTTCTTGCCTTGATATCCATGGGTGGAGACAATCTTAGGATCTTCCTACTCTGCCATTTCTCCTCACTCTCCCTGTTCTACAGTTTTTCCTGTGCGTTCTTGGGTTTGGTTTGCTAGTATTTTATTGAGGGGTTTTGCATCTGCATTTATCAGGACATTTCGTCTGTAGTTTTTTAATGTTTGTTAATGTCTGGCTTTGGTATCAAGATAATGCTGACCTTGCAAAAGGAGTTTGGAAGTGCTTCCTTCTTGGCAACTTTTATGTATGATTTTGACAAGAATTGGTATTAATTCTTCTTTAAATGTATGGTATAATTAATTTGTGAAGCCCATCTGGTTCTGGACATTTCTTTTTTGTTAGATGACTTATTTCTGATAGAATCTTCTTGCTTGTTTCGGGTCTGGTCACATTTTCTGTTTCTTAATGATTCGATGTCAGTAGGTTGTATGTTTCCAGGATTTATCCATTTCTTCTGGGTTATCCAATTCGGGGGCATCATGTAACTGTTTGTAGTGGTCTCTTAGGATCCTGTTTATTTCTGTGACTTTAGTTGTAATGTCTTCTCTTTCATTCCTGATATTGTTTATTTGAGTCTTTTCTTGTTTTTTTCTTAGTTCTAGCTAAAGGTTTGTTAATTTATCTTTTCAAAAAGTTAGCTGTTATTAGTTCATTGATTTTTTTTCTATTGACTTTTCTCTATTTTGTTTATTTCAGCTATAATCTTTATTATTTCCTTCTGCTAGCTTTGTACTTACTTTGTTCTTCTTTTTACAGTTCCTCGTGGTATAAAGTTGAGTTGTTTATTTGGGATGTTTTTAATGTAGATGTTTATTGCTATGAACTTTCCTATAAATACTGCTTTTGCTGCATTGTGTAAGTTTTAACATGTTGTATTTTTGTTTGTTTGTATTTTGTACAAATACAAAAATATTTTGTAATTTATCTTTTCATTTTTAATATTACCCATTGGTTGTTCAGGAGTGTGTCATTTAATTTGCACATGTTTGTGAATATTCAGTTTTCCTTCAGCTATTGAATTCTAGTTTCATTTCATTGTGACTGGAAAAGATACTTTTTTCTGACCTAACATGTGATCTGTCCTGAAGAATGTTCCATGTATGCTTGAGAAGATGAGTATTCTGCTTATGTCGATGTGTATGTCTTTTAGATCAATTTGGTCTGTAGTGTTAAAGTCTCCTGTTTCCATCTTGCTTTTTCTATCTGGATGTTCTGTGCATTATTTAAAGTAGCTTCCTGCACTCTCCTACTATCATCATATTGCTATCTGTTTCTCCCTTCAGTTCTAACAATGTTTATCTGTTTAGATGCTCTGATGTTGGGTGCATATATATTTATAATTATTATAGCTTCCATGTTTATTGATCCTTTATCATTATAAAATGTCCCTATTCTCTTGTGACAGTTTCCGTCGTTAGGTCTGTTTTGTCTGATTTAAGTATAGCCACCCCCAGTCTCTTTTGGTTACTAATTGCATAGTATATATTTTTCTAGTCCTTCACTTTCAACCTGTCTGTGTTCTTATGTCTTAAATGAGTCTCTGGTAGACTGCATTTGGTTGGTTCTGTTTTTTCGTTCTTTTAGATATTCTTTATCTTTTGAGTCAGGAGTTTAATGCATTTACATTTAAAGTAATTATTGATAGGGAAAGAACTTACTGTTGCTATTTTATTTGTTTTCTCTTTGTCTTATAGTTCTTTAGTCCTTTTCTTCTGTTGTCACTGTGTTTTGCTAACACAAAATTAGCAAAACACAGTGTGTTGTATTGATACTCTTTGGGGCGCCTGGGTGGCTTAGTCGGTTAAGCAGCCGACTTTGGCTCAGGTCATGATCTCGCGGTCTGTGAGTTCGAGCCCCATGTCGGGCTCTGTGCTGACAGCTCAGAGCCTGGAGCCTGCTTCGAATTCTGTGTCTCCCTCTCTCTCTGCCCTCCTCCTGCTCACACTCTGTCTCTATGTCTCAAAAATAAATAAACGTTTAAAAAAAACTGTATTGATACTCTTTGATTCATGTCTTTTTCTTTTGTGTATCTTATACAGGCATGCTGTGATTACTGTGGGACTTACATAAAATGTTTGATAGTTAAAGTAGTCTATTTTAAGCTAATAAGAGTTATATACAAAAACCCTACACTTTTACTCCCCCCCCCCACATTTTATGTTACTGATTTCACAGTTTACATGTATATCTATTAACATATTCTTGTTATTTTTAATACTACTGACTTTAAACTAGAATTGATTTGACTACTACTATTACAGTATTACAGTATTCTGTATTTGTCTATATGTTTACCTTTACCAGTGAGTTTTATACTTTCATTGCTTTTATATTGCTGTTTATAGCTCTTTTCTTCACACTCTGAAGAGTTCTCTTTAATGTTTCTTTTTTTTCTTTAATGTTTCTTTTTTAATTTTGAAAAAGAGAATGTGAATGGTAGACGGGCAGAGAGAGAGAGGAGAGAGAATCCCAAACAGGCTCCACACTGTCAGCACAGAGTCCGACGCAGGGATTGATCTCAGGAACCTCGAGATCATGACTTGAGATGAAATCAAGAGTCGGATGCCCAACTGACTGAGCCACCCAGGCGCTCCCTCCTTTAATGTTTCTTGTAAGACAGGTCTAGTGGTGCTGAAATCCCTCACATTTTGTCTGGGAAAGTCTGTGTCCTTCATTTTTGAGCGACAGTTTTGATATATTCTTCTTAGTTGGCAGTTCTTTTCTTTCAGCTCTTTGAATATAATGTCCCACTCCCATCTGGTCTGCAAAGTATTTTCTGAGAAAACCTTTGATATGGGAATGCCCCTATACACATTGATTTGCTTTTTTCCCAAAATTCTCTTTTTGTCTTTGACTTTTTGAAATTTGCTCATAATTTGTCTAGATATTGATTTCTTTGAATTCATCTTTCTTGAAATGCATTGGGTTTCCTGAATCTGGACCTGCAAAAGTGGGAAGTTGTTTCAGCTATTATTTTTGTTAATAAACTTTCTGCCCCTTTATCTCTCTTTCCTTTTCTGGTACTTCTGCGCTGGTATGGTATTCTGGATGGTATTCTGTAAATTCCTTAAGTTTTCTTCATTCTTTTTGTTTTTTTCTTTTTGCTTTTCAGGATAATTTCCAGTGACTTGTCTTTGAATTTATTGATCCTTTTTTAATCTAGTCTGTGTCGAACTCCTCTGGTAAAGTTTTCACTTCATTTACTGTATTTTTCAGTTTTAATATTTCTGTTTGGTATTTTTTACTTTACTTCGTTGCAGTTTTCACCTTTGTTTACATATTTCTTCTGGCCTTGGTGACCATCTTTATGAAGGTTAGTCTGAATCTCTCTCAGGTAAATCTTGTATAAGTTTCATTAGAGTCAGTTTCTGGAGATTTAATTCTTTCTTTTGGGACGTATTTACCTGGCTCTTCATTTTCCTTGATTCTGAATTAGTATCTTTTTTTTTAATTTTTTTTTTTTTTCAAGAGAGAAAGCAGGCTCCATGTGGTCATTGGAGAGCCCGATATAGGGCTCAAATTCACGAATCGTGAGATCATGACTTAAGCCTAAACCAGGAGTCAGATGCTTAAATAACTGAGCCACCTAGGCATCCTGGAGTTGATATTCTTACATTAGGAAAAAAAATCAACTTTTCCAGTCTTCATGGACTGGCCTTGTACAGGAGAAGATCCTTACCAATCATCCCAGGCAGAGATTTCGTGGACCTTTCAACGGAGAGTGTCAGTCCAACCCTCTGTCCTTGTTCTTTGTGGAACCCAGTATCTAAAGTATACCAGGTCCCATCAGTCCTCTGATAGGTGAGGGGGTAGGCAGTTTCTCAGTCAGCTCCCAGAAGTGTCGGAACATTAGATATGTGGTTCACCTTCTTTCCTGCCCGGGGAGGAGAAGCTAGGATCTGGGGAATTTTGCCGCTCACCAATGTTGAGCTGGAGGAGGGGCTATTGTGTGCTAGTTCAGACTGCTGTCCTTGTTCTCCCTAGCCTCTAGGCCTAGCATGTGCTGTGTCTTGTCAGTCCTCTGAGACAAGACAGAAGCCAGTTCCTTGGCAATCCTGGAAAAGTTGGAGTGTTGGATACGTGGTCCGATTCTTTCCCTATACAGGGAGAAGCTGGGAACTGAGGTTTTCTTCCAGGTGTATGGTACTGGATACAGGGTAGGGATTATGGCAAAGGGCTGTCACAGATTTTCCTACTGGCTTTGATATGTCTGGATTTCATAGTTGCTCAAGGTGCAGGAGCCTCTGAACTAGTCTGGATTTCTCAGAAAGGGAATTTGTCCGAATGTTGTTGAATCAGTGTATTTGTGGTGGGAATAAGAGTCCAGTGTTTCTTATTTAAATATCTTGCTGATACCCTGTCACTTATTTTTCATAAAGTAGAAAAACATAAATACCTCTTTTGAAAACAAAGTTATCTTACATTAGTGCTTCTTTAAATTGGGCTTCAGAAGTATGGACATACTTCAACACCTTTATCTTAATATTAAAGCAAATATCTTCAGTCCTTTTGGAATACTTTTAAGTTTGGAATACTTGTTAGTTGGTGGGATAATTTTCTTCTTCTATTTATGCATATCAAATATTGCTTTAAAATTGCCTTCTGTGTTTTTTTGGGATTGAAGAGGGAAGTACTTTATTTCACTTTCGATTAACACTTTTAGTGTGAAAAAATATTAGATAAATATTATTTTGGTATATATAGCCTATACACCTCATAGTAGATAATTTCTGATTTTTGTGGAGTCTACTAAAGTGTTTATTTTACAGTTTTCAGGTTTTATTTTAAGCTGCTATATGGATTGTCTTTTTAAAATGCTAGCTTATTATTTCAGTTAAAATTCTTTCAACTCATATGAATTACCTTAGAATATCTTGCCTGTCTCAGCTTGTCTTATATTGACTTATTGAAGGACATATTTCTGTGTGTGTTTAGAATTCAGCATGGATGTACATGCACACCCAAACTCACACATATGTTACATTTATATCTTACATATAGACATGTTTATGTGTAGAGATGGATCACATATTTATTTGTTTTAAATATTTACATATTCCTGTTTATATACATATATACATGTCCGTCCATATATGTATAGTAGAGCAAAATACCTTGGATTCTTTTTAATATAGAGTACTCAAAAATCTTAAAGAATTATGTTGCGGTTCTCTAAAGATGGTAGAGTAGGAAGAACCAGGAGTTTGTGTCCCGCTACCAACAGTCTGTCTGATTGTAACTCTTTTGGAATTTCGGGGTCTCTTGAAGGCTTACACCTTCAGAGGAAGACTGGACAATGAACTGTGCTTAATTTGGTCAGTTTCACCCCTTATCACAGTAGCTGCTACCTACCTCACCACTGTCACATGTCAGTGCACATGTTCCTGGAGCATCTTGTGACACCTTGCTGGAACCAGGGTAAGCGAAAAAGTCCAACTATCAGTGACCTGTGCTCTGATCAAAAGCTTTTGATCATTGGGTGCATACAGGTGAGCAGCTATGTTTTTCACTACTCCCGTTATTGCAAGCCCTCCCTTTCTGGCCAAAGTGACTTCCAGGGGACTTAATAATGTCCAGTATTATTCCCAACCCCCAACTCTCCACTTCAGTTTTTTCACTTTCTGGTGAGGGGAGTCAGATATTAAAGACTAGGAATTTCAAAAACAACTTCATATTTGGGAAAAATTAGAAAGTGCCTGCACATGCTTAGAAAACAACTGAGGAGACATTATGTTTACCCTCTAGGCTAACCCGAGGCACAGAGACAGCAGTAGTTTAAAAAAAAAAAAAAAAGAAACAATAACAAAAACAGTAAACCCTGTAGACAAGGTACAATCTAATATCCAGAGTTATCACATTATTAGATTCAAATGTCCAGTATTTACCAAAAAGGACAAGGTGTGTAAGAAACTGGAAAGAATGGCCTATTTATAGGAGAAAATTAAATCAGCAGGCACTGTCCCTTAAGAATATCTAATGACAGACATACTAGACAACAACTTGAAAACAGTCATCTTAAAGATGCTTAAAGAGCTAAAAGGAAGGTGTGGAGAAAGTCAAGAAAGTAATTATGAACAAAATAGAAATATCAATGTAGAGATAGAAGCCTTGCAAAAAACATACTAACAAGAAATTTTGGAGCTGAAAATACAACAAAAATGTAAAACTCACTAGAAAGAGTCAAAGGGAGATTTGACAGGCAGAAGAAAGCATCAGTGAACTTGATGATAGGACAGTGGAAATTACCAAGGCTGAGGAACAGAAAGAAAAAAGATTGATCTAAGGGAGTTATGAGACACCATCAAGAGGACCAACATATGCAACATGGGAGTCCCAGAAGGAGAAGAGAAAGAGAAATGGAAAGAGAGAATATTTTAAGAAATAATGGCTGAAAACTTCCCAAATTTGATGAAAGACATGAATAGAAGCATCCATGAAGCTCAGTGAACTTAATGTAAGATGAGCCAGTGAGGCCCATACTGAGATATGTTATGATCAGACTTTAAGAAGGAAAAGACATAGAGCAAATCTTGAAAGTAGGAAGAGAGAAGTCAATCATCACATTCAAGGGATCCTCACTAAGATTATCAGCAGATTTCTTATCATAAACTTTGTGCTATAGGAGACCATGCACATTATAAAGTACTATAAAAGAATAAAACTGTCTCCAAGAATCCTGTGTCCAACAAAATGGTTTTTCAAAAGTGACGGAAAAATTAAGACATTTTTAGTTGAACAAAAGTTGAGGGAGTTAATGACTGCCAGAACTGCTCCGCAGGAAATGCTCAAGAGAGCCCTACAGGTGACATGAATCTTGAAAATAGGAAGATGACTGTTTTCAGCACTCCTGAAAAGTCTACTTTTAAAAATATTTCTTAAATTGTGTAGAAGACAAAAGTATAGTTATAAACCACTATTACAATAATACTAGCTTTTAAAATTGTCCATGTATTTTATGTTTGTTAAGCTCTTTCTTTTTCCATAAGCTTTGAGTTACTCTCTAGTGTTCATTCATGTCTTTGTCTGGTTTTGGAATCCAGGTAATGCTGGCTTCATAGAGTTTGAGAGTTTTCCTTCCATTTCTATTTTTTGGAACAACTTCAAGAGACTAAGTGTTAAGTCTTCTTTAAATGTTTGGTAGAATTCCCCTGGAAAGCCATCTGGCCCTGAACTCTGTTTTCTTGGAGATTTTTAATTACTAATTCGATTTCTTTACTTGTTATGGATCTGTTCAAATTTTCTATTTCTTCCTGTTTCAGTTTTGGTAGTTTATACGCTTCTAGAATTTGTCCATTTCTTCCAGATTACCCATTTTATTGGCATAAAATTGCTCATAATATTCTCTTATTATTGTTTGTATTTCTGCAGTGTTGGTTGTGATCTCTCCTCTTTCCTTCTTGATTTTATTTATTTGGGTCCTTTCCTTTTTCTTTCAGATCAAATTGGCCAGAGGTTTATCACTTTTGTTAATTCCTTCAAAGAACTAGCTCCTGGTTTTATTGATCTGTTGTATTGTTTTTGTTTTTGTTTCTTGTTTTCAAAAGCTTTGATTTCTGCTCTAATTTTTATTATTCACTGTCTTCTGGTGGTTTGGATTTTATTTGCTGTTCTTTTTCCAGCTCTTTGAGATGTAAGGTTAGGTTGTATATCTGAGACCCTTCTTCCTTCTTTAGGAAGACCTGGATTGCTATATACTTCCGTCTTATGACTGCCTTTCCTGGATCCCAGAGGTTTTGGGCTGTGGTGTTATCATTTTTATTGGCTTCCATGTACTTTCTAATTTCCTCTTTAATTTCAGGGTTAGCCCATTCATCCTTTAGTAGGATATTCTTTAGTTTCCTAAGTATTTATCTTTCCAAATATTTTCTTGTGGTTGATTTCGAGTTTCGTAGCATTGTGGTCTGAAAATATGCATGGTATGACCTCGATCTTTTTGTGCTTGTTGAGGGCTGATTTTTGTCCCAGTATGTGATCTATCTTGGAGAGTGTCCCATATGCACTGGAGAAGAATGTGTATTCTGCTGCTTTAACATAAAATGTTCAGTCTGGTCCAGTGTGTCATTCAAAGCCATTATTTACATGTTGATTTTCTGTTTAGATAATCTATCCATTGCTGTAAGTAGGGTGTTGAAATCCCCTACTATTATGGTATTATTATTGATGAGTTTCTTTGTTTGTGATTAATTGATTTATATAGTTTGGTGTTGCCACATTTGGAGCATAAATGTTTACAATTGTTAGGTCTTCTTGGTGGATAGACCCCATAATTATGATATAATGCCATTCTTCATTTGTTGTTAGAGTCTTTATTTTAAAATCTAGATTGTCTGATAAAAGTATAGCTACTCAGGCTTTCTTTTGGTGACCATTAGCATGATAGATGATTTTCCATCCTCTTATTTTCAATCTGAAAGTATTTTTAGGTTTAGAATGGGTCTCTTGTAAACAGCATATAGATGGACCTTATTTTCTTATCAATTCTGTTACCCTATGTCTTTTGATTGGAGTGTTTAGATCATTGACGTTCAGCATGAGTACTGAAAGTTACAAATTTACTGCCCTTATGTCGCCCGTAGAATTGGAGTTTCTGGTAGTGTTCTTCGGTCCTTTCTAGTCTTTGTTACTTTTGGTCTTTTTGGTTTTTTTTTTTTGTTTGTTTGTTTGTTTTTCCATTTTTCTTCCCCTTGGAGAGTTCCCATTAAAATTTCTTGCAGGGCTGGTTTAGTGGTCATGATCTCCTTTAATTTTTGTTTGTCTGGGAAACTTTTTATCTCTCCTATTTCGAATGACAGCCTTGCTGAATAAAAAATTCTGCTTGTTTTTCTGATTCAATACATTGAATATATCCTGCCACTCCTTTCTGGCCTGCCAAGTTTTTGTGGATAGGTCTGCTGTGAACTTGATCTGTCTTCCTTGTAGGTTAAGGACTTTTTTCCCTCACTCTCTTTCTTGATTATTTCCTTGCCTATTTTGCGAATTTGACTATGGTACGCCTTGGTGATGGTCGGTTTTTGTTGAATCTAATGGGAGTCTTCTGTGCTTCCTGGATTTTGATGTCTATGTCTTTTCCCAGGTTAGGAAAGTTTTCTGCTATAATTTGCTGACATAAATTTTCTATCCTTTTTTCTCTCACTTCGTCTTCTAGGACCCCTATGATTCTGATGTTATTCTTTTTTAGTGAGTCACTAAGTTCTCTAATTTTTATTTCGTGCTATTTTGCCTTAGTCTCCCTCTTTTTTTTCTGCTTCATTATTCTCCATAAGTTTCTCCTCTATATCACTGATTCATTGCTCTGCCTCATCCATCCTTGCCACTGTGGCATTCAGTCAAGATTGCAGCTCAGTTATGGCATTTTTTTATTTCATCTTGAGTAGCTTTTACTTCTTTTGTCTCCGCAGAAAGAGATTCTAATCTGTTCAACCGCAGCTAGTATTCTTATTATCGTGATTCTAAATTCTGGTTCAGACATCTTGCTTGTACTGTGTTGATTAAGTCTCTCTCTGGCTGTCATTTCTTTTTCTTTCTTTTGGGGTGAATTCTTTCGTTTTATCAATTTGGAGGAATAAAAGGAATTAATAAAGTAAAAAAAAACTTAAAAAGAAATCAAATAAAGGATGCTAGATCCTAGATGTGTGTTTTGGTCTGGTTCTTGGAAGAAGCTTGATAGATTAGAGAAAAAAGGGAAAGATAAGAAAAGAAAGACAAAAGGAAAAAAAGGGGAAAAAAGGAAAACATTAGAAAATTTGAAAAAGAGGAATACAATAGAATAAAGTGAAATGATGAAAGTAAAACAGAATCTAAAAAATTTACAAGAGAGTGAAAAATATAGTAGAAAAAATTTAAATGAAAAACCTTTATAATAGAAATGGAAAATAAAAATAAATTTTTTCTTTCTTTATTCAAGAATAAGAAAAGAAAAAGATGGAATAAAAGGACCAGTGAACAGAATGAAGTTATGATTGAAATTACATCTGGTTTACTGTAGAAGTCAAGCTGTGAAGCACTTTATAGTCTGTAAACTAAGCAGGCAGAGAGACTTGTGTTTGTCAAGAGTGCTCTTGCCTAGTTGGGCGGGGTTTAGTGTAACGGCTCCATTCTCTCCTAGATGGCGCTGCTTAGCTTACTGGGATGGATTGCTCTGGTGTGTCTAGGTTTGTATGCATATGCACAGGAGGGGTAAAAATGGCGTCACCTAGCTACACAGTCTTTAGTACTGGAACTCTGTGCTCTCCACGATTGGCAGTCAAGCACCCCTCCTTTGTCTCCAGCTTCTGTCCACTCCCTGCTTCTGTACTGGCTGTGACCAAGCCATCAGACTGCCAAGCAGCACCTCCCTTCTTTGTTTTATCTCAAGTGGGACTGTGTTTCCCAACCCCTCACTTCTGAGGAACTGCAGCTTTGACCTGCTCAGATCTTCTGAGGGAAGGTCTCACTGGACAGTGGCTGGGTGCCATCCCACCCCCAGGAATGTTCATGAGACTGTACTGGTGCCAATGCCCAGAGACTGTGGCTGTGTGCCAGCTCACCCCAGAAAAAGTTCACGTGATCTTCTAGCAGCAGCATTTCAAGGTTTGTAGAAAATCACAACATACATCTGGCACCAAACATCCTTGTTCCAGCACCAGCAAATGTGGTTGTTCTGTGGGGTCCACTTGAACCTTTGCCTCTGTTGTGGCTGCACCACCTCTACCAAATGTCTTCCCAGCAGGGGAACTGCCACTCCCCATGTGACCCCTGTACCCCTCGGACCCTGCTCTCTGCTCCTGGGGATTTGCCCTTCCCACCAGAGCACCACCAGGTATTGAGATGTGAAGTTTCAGACTCTGCACTCCCCCTGTTTATAGAGTCTTAATGGAATTTAAACCTTCTTTTTCCATTCTTCCTTTTCTGTTCGGTCCCTGTGTCTGTTTCCACTTTTCCATGTTCTCTCCAGCTGCTCTTGGGGGGGTACTTTTCCCGTACTCTCCCCCCATCTCCATCCTCTCTCTGCAAGTAAAAACAGCTCCCTGTGCTCCACGGCTTCTTTCTCTCCCAGTTCACCTCTCCAAGTTGCGTAGCTGCCAACTTCCGTGGATCAGGTTGTGCAGATTGTTGTGTTCATCCTCAGATCAGTTTCCTAGGTATGCAAAATGGTTTAGTGTTGATCTGGCTGTATTTCAGGGATGAGAGACACACACAAAAAACCTTCCATGCTGTTCTGCCATCTTGGCCTAATGGATTAGATTTTAAAACCTCACTTTTATGAAAACAAAATACTAATTTGTGTGAAGATTTTTGCCGTCGATACATGTTCTTAATATTTGTCAGACTGAAAATAATACATTATCTTTGGGAGTGGTTTTAATGCGAATATTATACAGTGGGAGGGAGGGTGAGCATTCTCTTTTGGGCTTCTCTAATACTGTATTATATGAGTTTTTTTGAAGCAACGAGTATATCTACTTTTATTAAAAGATGATAGAAAATTTTTTTCATTGGTATGCCTTTTTGTTTGTTTCTTGCTACTTTTTTTTAAGTTTTTAATTCCAGTTTGTTAACATACAGTATTATATTGGTTTCAAGTGTATAATACAGTTATTCAACACTTTGATACAACATCTGGTGCTCATCACAAGAGGGATTCCTTAATCCCTATCACCTATTTAACCCATCCCTCCACTTTCTCCCTTCTGATATGAGTTTGTCCTATATAATTAAGAATATGTTCCTTGTTTTGTCTCTCTCTAATTATTTTTGTTGTTGTTGTTGCTTGTTTGTTTTGTTTCTTTTTTTAATGTTTATTTATTTTGAGAGAGCACAAGTGAGAGAGGGGAAGAGAAAGTGATAGGGAGAGAGAGAATCCCAAGCAGGCTCCATGTTCTCAGCACAGAGCCCAGTATGGGGCTTCAACTCACAAACTGTGAGATCATGACCTGAATCAAAATCAAGAGTTGGACACTTAACCGACTGACCCACCCAGGTTCCCCTGGTTTGTTTCTTAAATTCCACATATGAGCGAAATTGTATGGTATTTGTCTTCCTCTGACTGACTGACTTCACTTAGCATTATGTTCTTAAGCTCCATCCATGTTATTACAAATTGCAAGATTCCATTCTTTTTTATGACTGATTAATATTTCATTGTATGTATGTGCCACATCTTTTTCATCCATTCATCAATTGATGGACACTTGGGCTCCGTATTTTGGCTGTTGTAAATAGTGCTGCTATAAACACAGAGGTGCAAATACCTCTTTGAATTTATGCTCTTGTATATTTTGGGTAAATACCCAGTGGTGCAATTGCTGGATCATAAGGTAGTTCTATTTTTAACTTTCTGAGGAGTCTCCACACAGGTTTCCACTGTGGCAGCAGTTTGCAGCCGCTGACAGTGCACCAGTGTTCTTTTTCCTCCTCATCTTCACCAACATCTTTTGTTTCCTGTGTTTCTGATTTTAGCCACTCTGACAGGGGTGAAGTTTGGAATTTTGATTTGTGTTTCCATGATGATAAGTGATGATAAGCATCTTTTCATGTGTTTGTTGGCCATCTGGGTGTCTTCTTTGGAGAAATATCTGTTTCTGTCTTCTCTCCATTTTTTAATTGGATTTTTTGTTTTTCGGATGTTGAGTTATTTTTATATTTTAGGTACTAGCCCTTTATCAAATATATCATTTGCAAATAATTGCAGAAAGTATCTTTAAAACATAATGACAAAAAAATAAATTAAAAAAATGTTCTCATAACTAAGCTCATTTTTTTTGTTGTTAATTCTGGTTCTAGGCTTGTGTGGACGTCAGAGCCAGTTCAGTGTTTTGGCAGCAGATGGAATTTGCAGATAACCTCCAAGGTCATCCCAAGTTGCCAGAATGGTTATCCACACACCCTTCTCATGGGAATCGAGCCGAGCACTTGGATAGACTCATACCTCAGGTGAGCTAATGCTATATAAGGCAAGACATTATAATGTATCATTTGTTTTTAATGTTGTTACTTCTTATACTTAGAAAAAGAGAGTTCTAGTCTGGCCAATCAAATATTTTGATTATTGTAATAATGGATTATCAGTTTTCAAAGGATTTGACTGAAAAGTAAAATCCTGTTTGTCCACACATCTTGGGGAGGAAATTGGTATAGAGTTGACTTTTCTTGATGGTGGAGATTTCACCTTTTTAGATTCATATCTTTTCATTCTAACTGATTTGGCTAAAGTCTAAAACTCAAGGCATATTTTTTTCAACATATTGATCATAATTTAGTCTCTTCTCGGTGATTTAAGCTTTGTTAAAAAGCTTATTAAAAACACAAGTTAATGAATTTTACAAAATTTTTAGGTCAATTGGGATGCTGGAATTTGTTTGATATTGATATATTAATGCTGGAATTTGTTTTCTTAGAAAAAAAACCTCTTTACGTTAGTTTCTTTTTAGTTTTATTTGTTTATAGAGATAATGTAAAGTATGTGCTGGGTAGCATTTTGGGTTTTTTTTGTTTGTTTGTCTTTGGGTAGAATTCCTGAATGGATCAAGCTGAAGCAGCTTTCCCTCAAGTAGTTTTTACTATCTTCCGAAAATCTTTTGACATAACATCATTCAAAATGTTTTCTGTAGTTATCACATCAGTACAAAGTGGATGTTAGACATCTCTAAGCCAGGCTACGTCTCTCTTCTGTTTCACTTGCATTAAATTTGCTGGTTGGTTGTAAAAGCAAAATATTCTTTAGAATTTAAGAATTGGTATTGGGCTGTTTGCTGAAGGATAACAACAGATCCAGGTATATTATAAAAGTATCTTTCAGTATAACTTCAAATTCAGCTTAAGAAATATTGAGTACGTATTATAAGAAAGGATTGATCCTAGTAGGTACAGGGAATACAAAGCAAAGTAAGATATGGTTCTTGATACTTTCATGCTAAGTACAAGTTGATTCTTAATATAACATGGAATACAACTTCTCATAAGAAAAGTAGAAATGTAATGGTATGCAATTTGAAGAAATAATAGCCTGCATCTAGTTTGAGAGAAGAAACAATCACAAGATTCATTCATTAATTTTCGTGATCAGTATTTGTTTATTCTCAGTACTAATCTACTCTTGCTGTGTTCTATTGCTGGGAATGAGCAAGGACAAAACAAAACAGTCTCCTTTCTTGGAGCTAACATTTTAATTAGGTAATGCAAATAATAAACAAACAAACTTGTATGTCAAGTGATCAGCACAATGGGGAAATATAAAGCGTGTCAAAGGTAGTAGAGAAGGCTGGGCGGTGGAGAAGGTCAACTATTCTGCGTTCATGTGTCAAGGAAGGCCTCACTGAGTAGAACCTGGAAAGAAGCCAGGGAGCCAGTACGCATATTTGGAGGTAGTCTTTTAGGCTGAAGTGCACAGGACCTAAAGTGAGAGCATGTTTGGTGTGTTTATGGAATAGCAAGGAAGACATCGGGGGTGAATGGCATAAGGGAAAGTGGGAAAATGCTTGAAATTTAGGGGACCAGATCATGAAGGGTGATCTAAATAAACCATTGTAAGGACTTAACTTTTATTTCAGGTGATGGGAGAAAGCTAGTAGAGGGTTTTCAGCAGAGTCGACCTGACTCCTATGTTTTATAGTGGTCACTGGGGCTCCTGTGTGGAGAGTGGACTGTAGTGGGGCAAGGGTAGAATCAGGGAGACTGTTGAGTAGGCTCTCACAGTAATCCTAATAAGACATTAAGGAGGGAGAAGAGAGTGAGAGAAGTGGTCAGATTTTGGATATATCTTGAAAGGAACGATGAGAGAATTTGTCGAAAGTCTGGGCATACTTTGTACCTTTCATGAGCATTGGGGGATAGCCAGGTCTTTCTAAATATACTTTGTTTATACTCCTAATTTGAAGAAAAAAATTTTGAGAAAGAAACAGCAATGAAATCTACTTGATATAATGTATAGTAATCATTCATCTTAAAAGGGCAACATAGAACTGGGGTCAAATGTGTTTCATTAGTAATTGATGAGTACTGAAAACCACTGGCTCTGAGAGTCTTCTTAGTCCTCCCTAAGTCCTGGGACCTTGCACTGCCCTGGGAGGTTTAGCCTGTCTCTAAAATCATAATAACCACATGGTTTTCTTTCAGAATTTTTTTCTTTGCATATTTGCTCAGTGAAATTCTAAAAGTATATGGTTTGCTTAAACTGAATAATGAGTTCTAGCCAACTTTCATTTGAAGCCTGCCCTGAATTCTGTAAAAAAAAAAAAAAAAATGCTTTAGAGAAGTCTTTAATAATGAATTGATTAGTGAGTATGAGGAAAAGTGATTGGAGAAACAAATGTTATTTGGGAACCAATGATGAAAAACAGTGGGAGATTTTTTTTTCCTCTAAAAATAAACTATTCTAGTTCAGAAACTTAATTCGAAAACCTCATATAATTTCTTATATTTCCCCCCCAAGTGATTAAATTCAATTTGAAAGTAATAAAAGTCTACTACAATATTGGGAATAATTCAGTGGTTGAAGTGAAACTGATAGTGCAAGAGCATATTGTTAATTAGAATACATAGTCATAATTCAGAGATTGGAATTCCCTACCATCATAAGTCTAATTTCTATAATGAAAGAAAGCAATTCCTCAGGTAGTATATAGAATTTTGTGAGTCTATAGACTAACACTAAGAAAGACTACTTTTTGTTGTTGTTGTTGTTGTTGTTGTTGTTTTACTTAAGTGAGTACAGTGTTATAGTCTACCTAAAGCTCCCGTCTTTGACATTTCTGACAGTAAGCCTGAAGTGTGATGTACATCTCAAAGATAGTTAGGAATACAAGACCAGAGCACAGAGAAATGAGGATTTCAGAGTTGCCTGAAAATGTTACAGTTTAAGCAGACTGCATGAGTTCACTTAGGGAGTAAGCAGAGAAAAAGATACTGGACAGAGATAACTGTATAAGATAATTTTATTATTTAATTAGCAGGATGAGGATTGAGCTTCTGGTAAATCAGATTTATAGGCGGAGAAAAGATCAGGAAAATCAGGAAAGTAATATTCTTTGGTTCTTTGAGAACACGAATCTTGATAATTTTGATGTTTTTTAATTTAGCTTAGTAAAGATTATTTATTTTTTATTTCTTATTGGATTCCTTGAATATGATCAAAGAAATGTATTATTCTCTCCTATAGCATATCAGCATTCAAGATATTTTAAAATCTGTATTTTATGCATTCAACAAATATTTATTGATTACATGTTACATCAGACCATAGGTGTTATCAACAAAATAGAAAAAACCTTTCCCTGATGAAACTTATGCAGTAAAGGGAGACAAGCAATAAATAGCATTAATTAGTAATGTATAGAATAAATCACTGATACATTGCATATTAGTCAGTAATGACTGCTGATGAGGAAAATACAGGAAGAACAATGTGTTAGTCAGCTTGGACTGCCACAACAAAATATCAAGGACTGGGTGGCTTAGGCAACAGAAATTAATTGTTAACAGTTCTGAAGGCTAGAAGTCCAAGATCAAGTTTCTGGCTTAAGCAATAGCAATTAATTTTTTTCATAATTCTGAAAGCCAGAAATCCAGTAATTTTCTGCTGGATTCCATTTCTGGTAAGGTCTTTCTGGTTTGCAGATGGCTGCCTTCTAGAACATTGTGTCCTTACCTAGGGGGAGAGAGTGTGTTGATGTCTCTTTCTTTTCTTATAAGGGCATGCTAATCCCTTCTTGAGGGCTCCCTCCTCATGACCTCTTCTGAACCTCGTGACCTCCCAAAGCCCCATCTCTAAATACTGTCATAACATTCAAGGTTAGGTGCTCAACGTAAGAATTTGGGGCAGGAGGAACAGTTCAGTCCATAACAGATAAATAATGTGTGGGCAGAGGTGGCAGAAGTGTTGGAATAGCTCTTTGAAATGGGGTCAGTCAAAGAAGGTTTCACTGAGAAGATGGTATTTGAATGAAGAATTGAAATAAATGAAAGAATGAGCCATGTAGCTTACTAGGTGAACAGCTTTCCAGGCAGAAGAAATAGTAAGTTCAAGGCCCTAGGGCTGGAGTGAGCCTGGTGTATTTCAGAGACCGCAAGGAAACCAGTATGGCTGGATGGGGTAAAGCAAGGGAAAGTGGAGAGTGCGGGACTTGTAGTCAATGTAAGGACTTTGGCTTTGCTCATAGATGGGACACCAGTGGAAATTTTTGATCAGAGGACTAAGAGAGTAACAGGATTGACTTATGTTTGGGAAAGAATGTGATCTGTAGCTCTTATAAAGCACTAAAATCGTGTAATTTTGAAGTACTTTAGTATAGTATATTGTTCAGAAAATAGACTAGTTTCTTGTTTTGATTTGCTTTTAAATCAAGAAAATTCCCCTAAGTTAGAAAAAAATGTATACCCTTGCTATTCTTTTAATGTGTATCAGAGTTAAAACACAAATACTTATTAAATATAATCCATTAGCATTTAAAAAGGGTAAATATAGGGTTATAGTATTAATAATATTTGTCATTAATAAGATATGCTATAATTTTATTTACTTGAAATAATCAGTTAAATTTAGAAAACAAACATTCCATGTATTTTGGTTACCATAACAACTTGGGTGAAAAATTGAAGAACAGATGTTATATCAACCTGTTGATGTTTAATGGTATGACAGTTTTAAAATTACACTTACACTGTTCAGATTTTAAATTTATGAATAACATAAGTTGTCCTTGAAAGAGATAATGTTATTTAACTTTCTTTCTATAAAGATTATTATAAAATATGGATGAATAGATTTGAATAAAGGAAATTGTATGATAACCCATGGTAGAAATTTACTTGAAAGATTTATTTTATAACCGAAAACATTTAGACTGAATTTTTTATTATCTATTTCTCTCACTATCTTAACTCTCTGCCATCCTTTTCTTGGTTAGGGGAAGTTGATGGAGAATGATACAATATGTAAGAAAAACATTTAAATTGGCCTTACTGTTATTTGGATTTATATTATTATAATAATTTTGAATAAGATTTATGTTTTAATGTTTCTTAGAACTTTCCATGTCAGCCTTGTTTTTAAAGTGTTTTTTAAATCTTGATGTTCAAATTTACTATATTCAGTTTTTATAGATACTAGCAGGCTATAAATGCATTCATTTTAATCTCATTTTATCTTGAATTCTTTAAACTTTCGGGAAGCTGGGAGTTGAACTCATGTAAATCTTTCTTATGCACTTATAATTGGACAAAGTAAATGCATAAATCATTAATATTATACATCTCATGCATTAGAAAATATGAGTGTTTAACACTGAAGTGAAATGTCGTTGTTGGCCAGTGTACACAACATACACTGTTCACCTCACAGAATTTCATTTTGTCTGACAGGGCGAGTGTGGAGGAAAAGGCAAATATCCTAGCAGCTGTTGTAATTGAATTGGCCTCTGAATCATATAAAGCCAGGAAGCCTGACAGTAACATTGTCTAAAACCTTAAAAAAATATTATGGTGCATATATTGTGTATCTACTTGAGGCTGAAGTGAATGGGCTATTAGAAAAAAATTGCTTTTAGGGAAAAGAAAAGTATGAGAGTTTTAGAAAACATGTTAAAAATGGAGATGATTTTTTTTTTTCTCTTGAAATGACTTGGTTTCTACTTTCAAATGAAGATTTTAATCTTTTTGTAAAGCTTCCCTGGCCAATAGGTTTTTCTTTCCTGTTTTTTTTCTTTTTTTAAAACCTAATTGTTATAGTTTATTTTCTATGAGTGAGTAATTGCTGTTTTCCTTGATATATAGAGAGTCCAGAAGAGTCCTAATGTGCACCAGCAGTTTAAATACTTCATTTGTTACTGGGAATAAATACATCCATTTCATAATATATCATTCTCATGTTAGGAGTGGTTGATTATAAGATTTATTTGAAAACTTTTTATTTATCATTCTGGAAGAAAACTGACCTGTGCCAAGTTGGCCTTAAATTTAATTTTTTGTATTTATTTAAATTTTCAGTTATTTATAATTAATTTTTAGACCCCTTAAAAAACCAACCAGACTCCAATTTCCATTGCAGTTTACGAAAGAAAATGAATTAGACAGGAAAAAGTTCTAAGTTAAAGTAATGACTTATGCAAATATAAGATGAACAATATCTGAGATTTTCTTTAATTTATTATTACTGAGAGAGCCAGTAATATGTTTCAGCAAGCTTACAGGAGAATTTAAGAACCATAGGAATATAGACAATCAGGAATGCCGAAATGACTTTACAAATAGATGCAGAATTGATCTATTATGAGGCAATAATCAGTTGCATTCCACCACCAGACAGTTCACCTATGTGTCTATGGACAAGTATTTGCGTTGTTCATAGTTTTCTACTACTTACAGGGTTTTAAAACAGCTCTAGAGCCTTGAAAGGCAGAGGTAACACTGAAGGATACACTTGAGAGGATACCCTATGATCTTTTTTGCCTATTTCCAAGTCTTTCACAGTTTTTTCTGTTTTTATTTTCTATTGTCATCCGTTTGCCTTTCAAGTAAAGATTCAGATCTCCTGTCAGGCTTATATATACATATATGGAAGTATTTGTTTTGTTATTTTTAAATAGCCACGTAGCCATCATCCTTGTTGTATTTCTTTTCTGTCTCTCTTTTTTTAATGCTTATTTATTCAGGAGAGAGACAGAGTGTGAGTGGGGGAGGGACAAAGAGAGAGGGAGACACAGAATCGAAAGCAGGCTCCAGGGTCCGAACTGTAGCACAGAGCCCGATGCAGGGTTTGAACTCATGGACCATGAGACCATGACCTGAGCTGAAGTCAGACACTTAACTGACTGAGCCATCCCATCTAGCAACGGAAAGGGGCTCCAAAGAGCTGAATGAAGTGACGAACTTCTCTAGGGTTACCTCATCTTTCTTTGGGGGACAGTGGGGTACTGTCTGCCAGATTACCTCAGTAAGTGCTGACCAGGAAATTCCAGATTGACTGGTTTAAGATTGTTTCTGGAAGAGGTTGAAACTACAGTCAGGTTAGCAGTTAAGTCTTGGTTTGCTGATGTGGGGCTTGTGAGAAGTCACTCCATTTTGGGCCTATTCTCTCTCTTTTTTTTAACACTTGTTTCTCTATATATTTATAAACGGAAGTTAAATTTTGGCAAGAATATTTTATACGTGGTGCAGCTCTGCTTTTTCATCAGGATTCCCTTCATCTGGCTGCTCCACATTTAGCGATGCCACATTGGATCAGGGATTTGAATGGTGATGGCCTGGCCTTCCTTTGTCAACATGGTTTTCTCTCGTAAGGCCAGCAAGTGAGTGTGCGGTAATGTTTAGCACTCTGTAAATAGCCAGTTTTTCAGCAACCTGAGAAGCTTCTTGACTGAGGGGACTGTCATTGTCCTCTGTCTTAAAAGGCTAACCTGTAAGTGGGTCTTCAGAAGGAATCTTTATAGAGCAATGAAGAAGGAGCTCAGACCAACCAAATCAAATCTAATGGAATAAAATATGTTCTAGCCACAGTTTTCTCCTATTCAAGAGTAGATTTCAGAGGTAGTTAAGAGAGATTTTTAAAAAATCAGAACGATGATGAGTACATGAGTTGAAAAGAAAGGTGATCATAGGTAATTGTATTTAAAGGATATTTAGTGTCTGAGTGTCCTTAACTAATAACACCAAAAGAACCCTCATCTAAACTAAATCTAACAATAACAATCACAAAAAGTCTCTGAAATGCCCATTTTATTCCAGTAGGATAAGCTTCAAAGAGTAGAAAAATCTAAAAAGAAACAAGCCTCAGGTATAATTTAAAAGCTTTACTACATTGGAGAAGACAAGGCTAGATGCCTCCTGAAGCTGGCATGAGAAGGCTGATTTAATTACATTGAAAGTGACAGGAGAAGAAAGAATGACTTTACAAATGTAAGATACATCCGTTCCAGAAAATTGCTAAACTTGTGAATACAGCAGACAAGCTGTAAAACTTTCAGCAGAGACTGAGAAGAGCAGAATTGATGCCTCAGAGCAAAGACTCATTGATACTGGAGATAAAGGAACATAGCACAACCAAACTAAACACCCGAATCTAAAGAAATATCTGAAAAATGGAAGAATACTGAAAAGACACAAGAAAGTCAGGCTGCATATAACAGTGGTAAAGACCAGAGTCTTCATTTATAGCTGTTTCTTTGTGATTTCTGTATCACGTTTGATTCAGATAGCACTTCTCAAAGTGGGTTTTTAGAAGAATCCCAGACCATCATGCCCGAGGAACCCTGAAATGATGTGGTCCAGATATTTAAGTTTATCAAGTGTTTAATCTTCATGGCGAAGACAGGATTTTATAAGCTGCCAGGTGTAAAGAGAAAATATAAAGACACATACAAGTAAGAATGACTTTAGATCTTTCCTTTTAGACTTTGGACAAGTCTAAGAGTTTAGGGGAAAAGAGATAAAACAAAAAACAGTGGAGGTAATACACTCTAGTATACTATCTAGCCAAACCAGCTTTTCTTTCTTCTGAGATCGAAGACCCCTTAATACATGGAACACGTAAAACCATATGCCATGAAGTACTCAGCAGGATGTCTCTTTACAGAATCTACTGACAATGAAGAATTAGATAGAACATGCAGTTTCGTTTGTTTACATATGACTGCGATTATAGCTTCCAGCCTACTATTCTTAGAAAACTACAGATCAAATAAGGAATTAAAAAAGAATTGAGGTGAAAATATGAAAAATAAGATTCAACTGACATGAAAAACTAAATGCTAGGAAAAAGATGTATTTTTTTCCAAATGTACATATGTCTTTCATAAAAATATTGGTCATTAACTTGGGCAGAAATGTGTATACTTAATATAAAAATGTTATGGTTCAAATTATCAGAACATGGTACATTAAAATTAATATAACAAAAATTAAAATATGGGAAACCACATGAAAATTAAAATTGTATGTATAGGACAAGAAAGAACTCTATAAACAATAAGAGCATGCCTTAAAATAAAAAAATTTTGTAGTCATTGTAGTTGTATTTTCATGGATTGGTGTCAAATCTATATGTAAAAAAAATTACAAATTTAAATGGCTGTATTAGTAATAAAGAAAAAGAGAAAGGAAATCAAGAAATATAGTGTGCCCAGACAGAGAAAATAATATTAAGTAGAAATAAAATTATAATAGTTAATCGTTTCAGAAATTTTGTCAAAGTAAAAATTATTGAATCAGTTAGACAAAGAGTAAAATATAAATAGGATCAGGAAAAGAGCTACAGTAATTAAAATGCGGAAAACCAAAATACTTGAGAGCATGTTATTTTTAGGTAGATGTTAATTAATGGCTCAGGTCAAGATCAGAAGTAATTAAAGTGTGCGCATGCATGAGTGTATTTGTGAGAGAGAGAACTGCCTCAGTGGGTACAGCCAGAAGTAGAAATTGTAACTAGAGTGTACCTCCTCAAATTAATTCTCAAGGAAAGAGGTAAGGTATAATTAAATCAAATAAATAAAAACGACTGTATTAGAAACCCAGAGTCGTAACAAATTAGCGAAGAAAAGAGCACTTAGTCCTGATGGGGATTTACTTTGAAAATTTTTTTGAAAGTTTGAAGAACAGTTATTCAATGAATAATTAACTCTAGCTTCAGGGGTGCCTGGATGGCTCAGTTGGTTAAGCGTCCAACTTCAGCTTAGGTCATGATCTCACCGTTCCCAAGTTCGAGCCCCGCGTCGGGCTCAGTGCTGACAGCTCAGAGCCTGGAGCCTGTTTCAGATTCTGTGTCTCCCTCTCTGTCTGTGCCCCTACCCTGCTCATGCTCTGTCTGTCTTTCTCTCTCAAAAATAAATAAACATTAAAAAATTTTTTTTAAAAACTCTAGTTTCAAAATATAGAAAGGGACATTGTTAATTATCCGATTCATTTTATGAACGTTTTGTTTTAACAAATTGATTTAAAAAAAAAACACCTTTAAAAGAATTTATGGACTGGAGTCATGAGCCAGCAAACAATACAGTGCTAAGAAACAATAATTATTTACTCGGAGCAAGTAAATTATCCTCAGATACATGGGTAGCATAATGAAAGCAATGTTGTTAACACAGGAGGGAATTCAGGACTCCTTTTTGATTCTTCTCTTTCCTCTTTCTCTGTGTCCTCACACGAGAAACTCTTGCAACTGTCCCTTCTCCATCCCTGCTGCTACTGCCCTCGTAAAAGTCACCAGCATCCCACCCCTCAGTTCACTGCAGCAGCCTCGTGTTCAATCCCCCTGCTCCATTTTCATCGCAACCCCCAACAGCCTGTTGTCAGTACAGCAGCCAGAACGATCTTTTCAATGTCATTTTTTGGCATAAAACCTTTCAGCGACGTCTCTTGAATTTAGAATGATAATCCAGACTTCTTACTCAGTCTTTGAGTCAGGTGATTGGGCCACCCCTTCCTCCTCTAATGTTTTCATGTGTCCCTCTCCCTCGGGTTTTCCTTGATTCCAGTGATTGCACTCTGGGCTTGTTTCCTCCTCACAGCTCCTCTATTTGATTTCCTTGCCTGAAATATTCTCCCCTCAGCTCTTTACACAAACGTCATCTCCCACTAGAGGCTTTCCTCGATTCCCCCAGTCTTAGCCCTTCTCCCGTGCAGCTGCTCTCTAACAAAGTTCACGGTTTTGTTTCTGCATGTAGTCAGCATGATCTTGCTTGCCTGTTCTTGTCTGTCTCCTCCCCTACAATATAAGGCCCTTATTCGCTGCTGTATCTAGTGCCTGTGACAGTCTCTGAGATGCTTAATGAATATTTGTTAAATGATTGCATGCAAGGTCATAATAGGAAAGATAAGTAATAGTGGGTTAAAAATAGAAAAATTGGACAGTATAGTTGAGTAGCAGTTACATTCCCTCTTGGAAACTTAGCATGTAGCAAACTAATAGTTGATAATGAAAAAAGGATGCTTAAGGGAAGTGCTATAAAAATAGCAGCGGCCTTAGGAACTTTGGTTTTAATTCTGATCTACCACCCACCTAACTTGGCAGAAGTTACCTAATCTAACCTTCAGGTTCTTCATCTGTAAAATTATAATATCTCCTGGCTGTTTTATGTACGTACTTGAGTGTTTGTGTGGGTAAGGTCCTGCCTCTTTCCCTCTTTCCCTCCCTCTCTCTCTTTTAAGACACTTCAATGACAAATACTCTACATCGGTCCCAGCATTTTAAAAGTGGCTCATATCACAACACCAATTTAGATGACATAAGTAAAATACCTGGTAGAGAACAAGGCACATGGAAAGTGAACAGTTACGTTAGTTTCTTCCACATCTAGTGGGAATCTTTAGGTTGGCTAATTCCATATTTAACTCCAAATCTTCCTTGGGATTCTTACAAGTGTATGTTTTTGTTATTAGAGTACATTCCTGCTCTTAGACTGTCAACTGGTAAAGAGTGTTTTCTCTGTGACATTTATCATAATGATTTATTCATACCTTGTGTTTTGTGGGTGTTTGTTTAAAATTCAGCATGTATTAAGTACCTGTTATGTACAGTGCATAAAGTTAAATGCAGAAAACAAAGTAAAGGCAACAGAAAGGCATATTCTGTTCTATAGTGGGAAAATATTGCTGACTTTTAAAGAGATGAAGCTTTATTTAATAAGATAAATTCAAATTTATAAAAATAAAAGATGTTGATACCCTGAAATGTAATAAAATAAATGTGGAAAGGACAGTAGAAAATAAAAATATTTTACCAACATATGTGGTAAAATCTTACTGTGCAAAATAGATGAGGATTTGATAGACGTATATGTAATCTGTAATAGGATTTTGCTTGGTAGGTAGTTAGAGAGAATTCACACATGTAGAAATATTCGTAGAAAACCTTTATGAAGAATATATAGTGTTTTTGGCAATTAAACATAGCTCAGACAACTGAAATGTACGTTTATTCAGTAAAAGATTTACTCAAGAAACAATGTGGTGCAAAAAATTGAGTACAAAAGCCTGTAATGTAAAAGCATTAAAAACAAAAACAACCGAAGTGGATTCTAATCCCTTTTCTTTCTAAGGCTTCTTACTTTTGTGCCTCTTCCCAATTTTTTTTTAAATTAGACTATTTAAAAAAATTTTTTTAACATTTATTTATTTTTGAGAGACATAGAGACAGAGCGTGAGCAGGGGGAAGGGCAGAGAGAGAGGGAGACACAGAATCTGAAGCAGGCTCCAGGCTCTGAGCCGTCAGCACAGAGCCCAACGTGGGGCTCGAGCCCAATGGACCATGAGATCATGACCTGAGCCGAAGTCGGCCGCTTAACCGACTGAGCGCCCCTAAATTAGACTATTTTTAAGAGCAGTTTTAGGTTCACAGCAAAATTTCTTAGAGGGTACAGGAGAGATTTCCCATATACCCCTTGCCTTTGCTCAGTCTCCCCCACTATCAAAGCCCTGTGTCAGAGTGGTACATTTATTACAAAAGGTGAGCCTGCACTGGCCCGTCTTTATGACCCAACGTCTGTAGTTTATATTAGGGCTCACTTTTAGTGCACGTTCTGTAGGTTTGGACAAATATATAATGACCCGTATTCACCATCACAGTATTACATAGAGTAGTTTCATAGCTCTGCAATTATACTTCCAGTTCGTCCCTCTCTCCTTACTCAGCCCTGACAACCGTATCTCCATTGTTTGCCTTCTCCAAAATGTTATGAATATACTCAGAATCATATGCTATGTAGCCTTTTTAGATAGATACTTTTTTTCACTTAATATGCATTTAAGGTTCTTTCATGTATTCTCATGGCTTGATAAATCAGTTCTTCTTATGGTTAATAATATTCCACTGTCTGGACATAACACAGATTATTTATCCATTCACTTACTGTGGGACATTTGGCTGCTCCAGGATTTGGCAATTATGAATAAAGCTGCTATAAACATATGCCAAGCAATTTTTTTGTTCCCTGCCAGTCCCTTGACCTCTTTGGGGTTAAATTTCCTTAGTCTTCTAACTGTAGCTGATGATTTCTAAGGTTTCTAAGATTTGAAATTATATGGTTGTTATCTAGTTTCAAAAATCATGAAACTGATGAGTGGATAAAGAAGATGTGGTACATATATACAATGGACTACTATGTGGCAATGAGAAAAAATGAAATCTGGCCATGT
>PITB01009213.1:0-68392 GCA_004024585.1 Paradoxurus hermaphroditus | reverse complement strand
GGTGTGAGCACACGGGTGTGTGAGCACACGGCAGGTGAGGACACGGCGGGTGTGAGGACACGGCGGGTGTGAGGACACGGGCGGGTGTGAGCACACGGCGGGTGAGCACACGGGTGTGAGGACACGGGCGGGTGAGAGCACACGGGCGGGTGAGCACACGGCGGGTGTGAGCGCGTGCTTTGCCAGTTTAATACACGTTCCAGCATGTGTTCTTGCTCTACCTGCGCTCAGAAGCGGCCCCCCTGACCCCGGGGACTAGTCGCCGCGAGGGCCTTACCCTGGAGCCGGCGTCCAGCAGGCAGCGGGAGACGATGGTGTCCAGGAAGCCCTCGTGCGCCGCGATGATGTGGTCCAGGTCCCGGGCCTGCCGCACCTGGTTCCACAGCTCGTCCCAGGAGCACTCGAGCACCTAGGAAACAACGCGAGACTCGGGGCGGAGGCCGTGTCCTCCCGGCGTGGGGTCTGACAAAACGCGCCGCAGGGAACCCCGAGCCGAGACTCGTTTACAAGAAAGCGGCGGGGGCTGGGAAGTACCTCGAAGGTGATGTAATACTGCATCTGGTGGATGAAGTGGACCATCTCGGACGCCAGGATGTGGCAGTGGTGCAGCACCCCGGAGAACTCTGCAAGGGAGCCGCGAGGCCGGCGTCACACGCGCCCCCCGCTCCCCGCGGCCTCGCTCTCGAAAACAAAGAACCACTGGTTTTCACCCTTAGCCCTTTAGAGGAGGGGCGGTCTTCCCATGAGCAGTGTCTGTGCCATTCGAGCGAGGCAAGGGCTCGGCCACCTGATCGCTCGCGTCGCGTCACTTTGCAGAGCGCGAGCGCCTGGCAGGGAACAGCGTGAACGAAGCGTGTCTGAAAACTAAGCCGCTAAATTCCGTTTCACAAGGATGAGCACGCGCTCAGCCCTGCGGCTCCTTTACCACACGCGCGGCGGCCGCTGTGCGAGACGTCGGGACTCCCGGCAATCCCCAGACAAAAGTGACATTTCCTGAAGGGCCCAAATGGGCCTCGGCACCTGAGAGACACGTGGGCAGGGAGGGAGATGGCCTGGGCCCAGACTCTGCTTCTGTTCTGCGCCGAGATGATAAAACCGCCGAAAGGCTTGCAGGTCACCAGAGACCTGCCGTTCCGGCTCCCACTCTGCATTTCCCGCTGGCAGACTCCGCCAGAGCACCAGGGGGCAGCACGCTGGAGGGTCGGCCGGAGACGAGGCGGCCCCGAGGCAACGGTCAGAAGCACGCTGATTTTTGTTTCCACCCCAAATGCCCTTAATTGCGCAGTTAAATAATCATCACTGCACACAGTCACTGGAGAACCCACCTCGTCCCTTCGTCAGAGAGCAAGGAGGGAGTGAACTAGAAACACGTGGGAAACCAGTGGTGACGCGCGCTTTAGAAAACGCTCCTTTCTCCGGGGCGAGGGGCACGTGACCGCGGGGACGTTGCGGGCCCGGGTGAGCACGCGGACCCCCTCAGAAGACGAGCCTGGGCTCCGAACCCCCGTCGCCTTCCCTGCCGTCGGGAGCCTGCCGTCCGCGGCTGTGGCCCACGGTCTCGTGAAGAACAGGGAACAGGCCCTGAATGAAGACTGTGCTTCTCCCGATAAACCCTCCGAGGGCGCTAAGCTGTCGGTCTCCCAGGCCCGGCCCGTTCACCTAAATCCCCTTCGGTGTAAACGAGCATCACGAACGCTGTTCCGAGTGGGACTCACCCGCCCCGAGGTGTGAGCAAGCGTCTACAAGAGGACCGCACTCACGACTCCGTTCCGGGCTTTGACCCGGGGCTGCGAGGACAGGCACTGGGCCCCCTCCCCGCCCCCCCAGGCCCGGCAGTCCCCCCGGACAGGAGTGTGTTTAACACCCACAGCACACACACGGTCCTTTACACACCGAATGTGACGGCGCCCAGGTCTCACCGTGACACCCGGGTGTCCGGGGCTTCCCTCCAGCGCACCTGCGCCGTGTCCGAACACGCACCGCTTTGCACGGACCCAAGCGAAAGCCGTCGCTCGTCTGCCAGCCTTGCGGGGAGGCATCTCTGCGTCCCGACGCTCCTCTCCACAGAGAGGGTCACAGCACTGATGGACGGCAGGCTCCGTCACCGGTCCTGACGGACGTGCGCGAGGACGGGAGGCAGGTCCCGAGTGCGCTACGGCGGCACAGAGACCCGTGGGGCCCGTCCCCTCCCTGCACCAAGTCAGTGTGCTACACGCAACGGGAAAGCGGGAATGAACACACAGGTGTTCTTGTCTCCTGGTCCTGGGGCCCCGCCGAGGGGTCTGCACCGGGGTCCCGTCCACCTCAGTCCAGCAGTCCTTGGGTAACGTGCTGGCTTTGAGCTGCACCTTATACGACTCTGCGAACACGGTCTGCATGTCACATGAGCTCATGAACCAGGAGCTCGGTTCACACAGCTGACGACGCGGTGCCCCCATCCCTGACTCCACTTCGTGACACGGAGCCACTGGTGCACGACTTCTCCACTGCCGACTAATCTACGAAAACCGCCCGTGTCTCGAGTCGCGCTGGAGCCAACCTCAAATTCCCAGCTGTGGCTCATCACAGCGTCCATCCACGCCCTCGCCTCGCACCGACCCCGCGGCCCCCAGCGTCACCCTCGCTCACGACGTCTGTACCCTCATCTCTAGTGCGGATCTGTCTCAGGCTACAAATCAACCCAACCAGATGCATCACATAGATTCTTACAAGTACCTCATGTTAACATACCTGAAATGGAAGCTTTACCCCCAGGGGTGCCCCCCAGCTCCAGCTAGGGCCCAGTCACCATCACCCAGCCCTGCACCCCGGAGCTCCATCAAGTCCATGCATGCCCCAGAACCTGCCTGCTGCGTCCATCACGCATCCGCCATGACCACCCTCCCCACGGGATCGCCTCCAGCCTCCAACCTCACCTCTGACACCCAATCTCCTCACTGACGCCAGAGGTGCTTTTGGGGCCAAAGAAGTCCAGGCGCATCCCACACCCTTGAAAACGTTTTAAAGCATACTTCAGGGGCCCCTGGGGGCTCAGTCGGTTAAGTGTCCAACTTAGGTTCAGGTCATGATCAGTGTGAGTTCGAGCCCCACATCACACTCTGTGCTGTCAGCTCAGAGCCTGGAGCCTGCTTCAGATTCCGTGTCTCCCTCCCTCTCTGCCCAACCCACACACCCCACCCCCCCCCCCCGGTCATGCTCGGTCTCTCTCAAAAATAAATGTAAAAAAATAAAACATAACTAAAATATAAATACTTGTGTTTTTATGGTTGACCTACAAATAATCCCAAAAGCAAAGCAACATTTGTACCATGGTCCAGAAAACACATACACACAGGGCACCTCCCGGTGGGCGCACTTAGAAGCAGACGGTTTCATGCACAAAATCGGGAAGAGGAGTCTCTCCAGTGGCTTATCACTTATGACTCCTTGCTGCCCTCTGCAGGTGCTGGAGGAACCCGCCGCTCCAGGCTCTAGAAGGACTGAGCCGTGCTGTGGGGGCGTCTTCAGAAGGAGGAGGCACTGGCTGACCTGGAGATGACCTTCGACAGCATGCGGGGTCGTTAAAAATTATGTCAAGTTTCTGTTTTTAAAAGGTACCTTAATATAGTTTCTTCGCAATTGTAAACAACCTCCTTCAACCTGTATTGATAACTGATGCTACTATATTCAAAGGTGACTATCAAATCACCCATCCGATTAATTCCTCAAGGCTAAGACTTCAAAGAGCATTGGGGACAATCAGGATTTCTCCTGCTTCCTGTGTTGGGAACCTCTACTCGCCAAAAAGGGGCTCCTGCAAGCACCATCGGCTGTCCCCGTGTCACCAGGCAGGCAGCAGTCATGCCGGCACAGGAGCCCCCCCACCCCCAGGCGGCACTGGGCAGTGCATTACACAGACTCAGAAGTAAGCACTGTGGACATCCCCACGCCCCCCCCCCCAAAAGTAAAGTGAGGCAGAAGACAAGGAAATCAGCCATGGCCGCAGCCTGGTGCGGACGGACTGCGCACTAGCCCGGGCAATGCCGCTCGGCACGAGTCTGGTATCGAGAACTTTTGATAAACGCGTAATTATTGAGGAACACCTGCTCATCCACGTCTACGAAAACGACACACACAGAGACACTGTAAAGGGAAAAATGCCTACTCATCTTTTACGTTATCATCTCCGCAGGTCTGGAGCACCGCCGATCGTCAGATGAACCACTGTTAGGTTAGCCGCCAAGGAAGAGAAACCGCTGCCAGTCGGACTGGCCGGATGCCGCAGCAGGCCTGCGGTGACACGTCTCCCACGAGGACCCCACCGCCTCTCCGACCTCCACCACCCTCAACTTCACCTCTTATTAGGACCAAAAAGGAGATCACTTCAATTTCACCCTCTGGGGAGGGAGGGACCTCCATTCACTCTCTTCCCTCAACACACAAAGGCTGAGAAGGAATACAAGCTCATTCAGGCACCTGGGTGGCTCTAAGCTTCTGACTTCAGCTCAGGTCATGGTCTTACGGTTCATGGGTTCGAGCCCCACGCCAGGATCTCTGCTGACCACTCAGGGCCTGGAGCCTGCTTCGGATTCTGTGTGTGTCTCTCTCTCTGCCCCTCCCCTGCCCATGTTCTGTCTCTCTCAAAAATAAAGGTTAAAAAAAAATTTTTTTAATACAAGCTTTTAACTGTATTTATCGATTTCATTTTGTTACATGTTACTTGAAACACAAATTTAGTTGCCACCAATTGTGATACTTTTTACATTAACTGAATTCAACAGCAAAAACTCCCTACCACTGGAACCAAATCTTAAAACCATTTTGGTATCAACAATTGCTTTCTGTCCAGCTGAATGACGAATATATAAAAACAAGCATAAACATCTTGGTAGACACTATCAAAACCTCCTATACAAAGCAAATCATTTTCTTTTTGAAGTTTATTTTTTTTTAATCTCTACACCTAACATAAATGGGGCTTGAACCCACAACCCCAAGATCAAGAGTCACATGCTCCACTGACTGAGCCACACAGGTTACCCCTGAAGCAAGTCATTTTCAAGAGTAACTATTTACTCCAAAAAATTTATTTTAATAAAATATTACTGGGATATTGGGATATTAATCAGCGATCCTGTATGCGTGGGCCAAGCCAGCCCCGCACACTGCACATGTGTGCAAAACTCTACAGGCTGCTCCCGGGAGCATTTTATGTAATCTTCGGTGGCCTGCCTTGGGTTTATGATCAGCAAGAGGTTTCTAAGTTTGCTGTGTTAAAAAGACGAACGAGCTGGTTGACTTCTGCTTATTAAGTTGCCTGGACATCAACAACTTTAAGACACTCCTTATAAATAAAAGTAAGAACCTTACACTCCAACAGAGACATGAACAAAAAACCAGTTTCCTAAAAAAAGAAACGCAATGACCAAAAGAGAAAATGTTTACAGTGATCAATAATTTAAATTCATTTAAGTGATAATAATTTACTTCATTTAAATAAATCAAAACAAATCCATCTTCCCCTATCGAATTGACAATTTGTTTCAACACAATGCCCAACGCTGGCCAAATCACAGGAACACACACAGCCGCCAGGCAGCAGGCTGTGCCCCTCGGGACGTGCCTTAACCTGGTGCCTCAGTCCTCGACTCACGTGACCGTACGGCCCACAGCTGAACTATCAGGACTACCATTCGTGAATGTAAAGTAAACTAAAATCCATCCCTGCTAGCCCAGCCAAAGAAACCTTCGGAGCATATAAACACATATTTATAAAAAGCAAACGGCATTATTGACATTAGTGGGAAAAAATAATACGGCTAAAGACAAAAGACCGAATGGTATATCCAATATATATCATATATAATTGCCTATATAAACGCCTATACAATAAGGCAATACTATGCTGTTAAAAAAGGTTTTAGAAGTTTCAGTGACAAGGAAAAGGTCAGTGAAAGAAGCCGACGCCAAGCAATCTGAAACAGCCCTAGGCTGTGTTACAGTTGCTGGTTTATAAAAGGTAAGGTCTATTCTTTCTCACACACAGAAAGCTGATCAAACACGTTCCCTTCAAGTAGAAAACAAAACCCAATGACTATTCAACACAAGAGAAGAGCAAGTTCATACGGACGCTGGCGAGGTGATAGTCAAACGACCAGCTAATACTTAAAACTGTCACAGAGCTCAGACTTCTCAGGGCTAAAAATAACACAGAGCCTTATTTTCGAAGAGGGTGACAGGTACAAAGCGTCTGCACTGACCGGGGGGGATCTGAGTCGGGCACAGAGAAGTGACAGACGGGCACACGCACGCCACGGCGCCGGGCGGCCCCAGAGAAGGCACACGGCCGGCAAATGGATCAACCCAGCGGGGTGCTCCCAGCGGACTGTGCGACTCACCCCGAGACACGCCACGAGGTCGAGACTCCAGGGGAAGAGAGACAGGTGCAGAGCCAGGAGATGGGCGGGCCCTGAGTGACTGACGCCGCCTTTGCGGAGGGCCCGCCCCGGAGGAAGCCCACGGGTACTAGAACGAGCTGACGGCAGGAGTTCCTGTCCACACCAGTACGGTATTGGAAAGAAAACGTTCGCTCTCACGTCCTTCTTGGCTACGTTGGAGTGTCCTTGTTATTGACCTTCTACAAAGTGAGTCCGGAGGAAGCTCGGCCAGGCGCGTAATCGGAGCTGCCTGACTGGAAAAGGCCGGCTGTGTACACAGAACGCAGGGACGCCTGGTACAAAGTGGCCACTCTGTCTATCCACACACAGACGGGTACCCTCCGGGCCCCCGGCTTCTGGGGTGTCCTTATCCTGGAACTCTGGGAGCTGCTCAAGGATCAGCCTTGAGGTCACGCAGAGGTCACGTACGCCTTTCTTCAAGCAACAGCTTCGTCTTCAATGATCACTGTCACCAAAAGGGGAAGAGCCACTCATGCCGTGTCTCCTCAGGGGCACGCTGCTGAGACACTTTCCCAAAGGTTTTGACCAAATAAGTTTCAATGTGAAAGTTTCGAAATTATTGGTAACTGTAGTTATTCAATATTTGTAACTTTAAACTAAACCTGACAATCTAATATAAAAAGTTTTACCACAGCTTTTAATTGTAAAATGATATTATGAAATATTTTCATGTCATGGTTTATGAACCAAAACAAACATTAAAGCGATTCCCAAACAGACTTTAATCAGAACACTAAGCGGATTTTAAATGAGCCAGTGATTTATTAAATCGCTTTCCTCAGTAAAAATTAGGAAAAAAAAAAGTCCACACACGACGAGTGAGAACAAATGTAATTCTGAAAGAAACCTCGTGGTCTGAAAAAGTCTGACTCGGTTCAATTTTCTGTCTGATTTGCACAAGGTCGAGAGAAGCGCGATCACCAAGGAGCCTTCTCGCGAAAGCCCAGTCGGGAAGCACGCGGCCCCGCGGCTTGCAGGGAAGCGGCCCGACCGGCCCGGGCGCTTACCTGGCATGTCTCTCAGGAGCTTGGCGTTGCACATGTGGCCCTTGCGGATGTCGGTGAGGATGTACTCCATCCGCTTGGCCCTCCAGAGGAAGTTAAACACCCGCAGGTAGAGGCTCATGCACTCCCGCGTGAACACCTGCAGAGAAAGGCACAGGACAGGCTGACGGCGCTCTGACCTACAGTGACCTAGGGACCCTCCCACGACAGGGCTCAGCCTTTCTGCTGCATTTTTTTTTAAGGCAAAAAAAACCCCAGAGAACATACAATCGACTCTAATAAATGCTAAGCATTACGTAAGCGACCAGACGTTTCAGGAAAGTATCATCAGACACAACTACAGCGATGATCCGCGTGCTAAGCAGTGCGTCGGGCAAACTCACAAGAATAGAAATAGATATCTGGCACCAACTTTACAGACTGAGAGACGGAGACCTAAGGTCGCACAGTCACTAAACGGTGTCTGAGGACTTTTAAACACTACCTAACCCCGGTCAGAAAGGTGAGGATGCCTCGTAGGGATCCATTCAGTGCCAGCCTCCCAGAAGGTGCTTCGTGTGACCCAATTTACACACCTTGTTTAATCAGGATTCGTTAGGAACAGGCGCTGTTTCAGAGAGGACACTCCTACACCCCACCGCGTTTACACGGGGAGGCGCCCTCCACATCTGGTTCTGCCGTGTGCACGGCCAGTTTGCTGCCTATGCCCCAGGCAGCTCAGCAGAAAAGGAAATAAGCTTCTGACATCTCACCTAACACCCTGGAGATCAAGGACAGAAGCCAGTGGATTTTATCCTGCCCAATATCCCAGTGAGAAGATTACAGATAACCTCTCCACATCCTCCTTCACAGAATTAACAAGAAGCTACAATTATACTATGTTACATAAGATGAAATTGTGTGAATAATATACGTACTCGTTATAATTAAATTACACACAAAAATGGCAATCTCAATGAGAACAGAAAGGGAATAGAGATAATACCGTAAATAGGGTAAAAGCAGAAAATCCATTTTCTTCCAAAATTTGACTCTACAAGTATATTTTTAAGTAAAAAATTCCATTTAGCCGAAAATGTAACAACCTGGGACATCAGCAAACCCCAGAACTGGAACAGCAAAGATGGGACCCGCGAAACCCCATTCCCCACACAGCATCCGGCACTTCCTACCGGGAGTCACACGGCCCTGCACCTGCCCAGTCCGGCCCCTCCCAGGCACACCCTCCACCTGCTGGGGTTGGCAAGGAGGCCAACACTTGTTAGCCATAGACAGAGATTCACCCTCAAAGGATTTTTTTAAATAAATCTAGGATATAAACTTCTTCTCTTGACTCTTTTGATTGGAGTTTACAAAAATCTAAAATTTAAAAAACACACTGCATACCAATTGTTTATACACAAGGCATGTACTCGTGAGCCTGCAGTATAGTGAAATAATTAACTGTATATAAGAGTACGTTCAATCTATCTAATACTTGAGGCACTCACATTCTATGAAATAACAAACACAAGGGCCTCTATTCTGGCATCTGTTACACTGTGGAAAAATGATGTACAACGTAGTCACTATTAACAGAGCAGATAATACGGAAGTTTCTGATTTAAATAATAACGTACACGGCACGATATTCTAACAAATAAGTATTGGAAACTATTTAAGATATAAGTCAAAGGAGAAAAAACTAATTTGAATATGACAAAAAATTAAATTTAAGAGCAGTTACGCATCTGAAATACAGGAGGTCTGATCTGGTGCGGCTTAAACGCTGGGGATACGTGTGAAACACTCGTACCAGGAGCTATCGGCTCGCAGCAGACACAAGAGCCATGTGTCCCAGGCACCGCCGGCTGCTCGCTGCCCCAAAGTGCGAGGCAGATGCGCTGGTGCACCCTGGCAGGGCTGTGACTTACACCCGGACACGTGGGAACAGCCATGGAGTCACACACCACAAGGACCGTCAAGGAGAAATTTCACAGCCAAGTATATTACTTCTTAACAAAATATTTTTCCCAATAATTAAAAGAAATGCATGTCCTTCTTCAGTATTTTAGATATCAAATGACTGACATCAGTTCAAAGAAGCGTCTTGGTCAAGGAGAACTGACTCCAGGCTGAAGAGAAAACTTAAGGCGGGACATTTAGACTGTGGACAGCACGCAGATAAGCATGAAGGCCAGTCTCTCTGTCTGGGAACTCCGGGAGGAACCGGTACTTAGCTCTAAGCAGCACCAGCACCATGGGCAGCACCATGGACAGCAGCAGCACCTAGGACAGCAGCAGCACTGGCTCCTGGGTTCCAGGGAACACTGAAGATGAGACTTCATATCTAGGCAGCATAAATGTAACCCTTACAATGCACATGTCAGGCCCTCTCCGCCTGTATTAGCTACTGTGGTCTAAGGGTAATGGGGCCCAAGGAGCAATCCATTTACTACGTGACTGCTGAACCCGAGGATGGAGCCAAAGGGTATTTGTAGGAATTTGTAAAATAATAGAACGTGCCAGCACTCATTAACGATTATCTAAGACCACACAGGATCTTGGATTAGGTATTCCTTCAGGGGGTCTGCCCAGAGGTTAAGCGATGGCCTTCAGTAGAAGCTCTGAGACAAGAGAGCCCATTCTAAGACAACAAAACGGCTAGCAAGCTGAAGGGCCGTGGTGACCATAAAAACGCCCATCCTTACCGTGGCACAGCCTTACCGTGGCAATGGGCCCATCAACGTGGTAGTCCAGGCTGAAAACGTCCCACCCGGTGTCACCTGGAGAGACCTGGGGACAGAAACAAACACTGCAGGCCTCCCCACCAGAGCTGCGCTTATTGCCAAAGAATCTGTCATCAAAGAAAAGGCAGTAAAAGCCCAATTTTTTTTTAAATTTTTTTAATGTTTATTTATTTTTGAGAGACAGAGAGAGAGACAGAGAGAGAGAGAGAGAGAGCACAAGCAAGCGAAGGGCAGAGAGAGAGGGAGACGCAGACTCCGAAGCAGGCTCCAGGCTCTGAGCTGTCAGCACAGAACCCAATGTGGGGCTCGAACCCGGGAACCGTGAGATCGTGACCTGAGCCGAAGTCGGCCGCTCAACCCACTGAGACACCCAGGCGCCCCAAATAAAGCCCATTTTTTGAAAAGCACTCAGTACTTGTGAGCGTTAGCCCCAAGACAGCAGAGATCTGTTTGTCAACCCCTGAACCCTCGGCATTTAACTCATGGGCACAGAGGAGATGCTCTAAGAATACTGTGAAATGAATGGTGTGCTGTGGGGTTTTATTTAACGTTTGCTTATTTTATTTTACTTTTATTTTGTTAAAGGCATTTTTTTAAATGTTTATTTTTGACCGAGAGACAGAGTATGAGTGCGGAACGGTCAGAGCGAGAGGGGAACACAGAAGCCGAAGCAGGTTCCAGGCTCTGAGCTATCAGCACACTCAAACCCACGAACTGTGAGATCACGACCTGAGCCGAGATCAAGAGTTGGTTGTTTAACAGACTAAGCCGCCTGGCTGCTGCTGGTTATTTACGATAAAATTGGTTTAAAATTTGTCACCAGTTTTTTACAAGAACTCACTGCCTTTTACGTCCCGAATCCTTTAAAAGTCAACATTTAGGGGCATTAGGGGCACCTAGGCAGCTCTGTTGGTTAAGCATCTGACTTTAGCTCAGGTCATGATCTTGCAGTTCATGGTTTCAAGCCCCACATCAGGGCTCAGAGTCTGGAGCCTGCTTCAGATTCTGTGTATCCCTCTCTCTCTCTCTCTCTCTGCCCCTCCCTTGCTCATGCTCTCTCTCTCAAAAATGAATAAACATTAAAAAAAAAAAAGCCAACAAGCCCTGCTAATGGTCCTTCATCATAGCTACACAAACAGTGTGTGATGTTTCTGATACGCGTTCCCCTAAGAAAACTCATCTACTGGGGCGCCTGGATAGCTCAGTCGGTTAAGCGTCCGACTTTGGCTCAGGTCGTGATCTCACGGTTTCTGAGTTCGAGCCCCACGTCAGGCTCTGTGCTGACAGCTTGGAGCCTGAAGCCTGCTTTGGATTCTGTGTCTCCATCTCTGTCTCTGTGCCTTCCCCACTCATGCTTTGTCTCTCTCTCAAAAATAAACATTTAAAAATAAACTCATCTTCTATCTAACTGAAACTAAAAATATCTATCTTCAATAAACATTATTATCACATGTCATCCCTGTGCCTCCTACGACATTACCATTAACAGGAGTTAAGATTTACACCACAACGTGCTACCGAGCGCCATAGCAAGCACTGTGTGTTCTCTGCCCGCGGAGACCGTCACGTGGGGCCCTTGCACGGGGAGCAGATGGAGATGCCCAGTGCGCTTTAGAGACGTGGCCCTTGTCGAAGCGCCTGCACGCTGCAGGCTCAGGCCCGCCAGCCTTCCAGCAACGACTCCCACCCGGCAGGCTAGACCTGTCAAACACCGAAACGCTGGCGGAAGCGCTGGCCCAGTGAGCTCGCGGCCCGACCAGCAGCAGGGCCACAGTACCTCCAGCAGCCTCACATCCAGTCTCTTGAGGATCTCGGGGCTGTCAAATTGGGCGTTGGTGGCTCTGACGGCGGTTTCGAGAATTCCAGTCAAGTTGTGTTGATACAAAGTCGTAGCTGGACGGACAAGTTCCGGTCTTAATAGATTTTGTAAAAATAAAAGACGTTACTTGAATTCTTAATCAGCTTTGTAAAAACTTAAAATTGTAAGAAGAGTTCAAATTATAAAAACTAAAAAACACTATAACATAGGAACAAAAATTTCACAAAATTAACTGTAAACAAGATTTCACCAAGTATTTGGGGGAGTCAAACATTTCTTTAAATCTCAAAAAATTAATTTTGATTCTGCTTAAATTGAAAATACATCTGCCATACACATTAAAAAACCAAGTTTTCAACTTAAGTCTGGACTACAGTAATAGAAACTACTGGAATTCCCTGCACAGATCCAACGGGCAGAGAGGTAAATCGAAACAACTAGACTCACGGACGTCATGAATTTAGAGGCTAAAAACTCCACCTTATCAGCAAACACCTCTTTGGGGTTACTAACGTCTGGGTTGCTAGACAGGAAGCGAACGTTCCTGGGTGAGAGCCGGGAAGGGGGAGTGGAGGAAGGGGGCCACTTGGAGCAAACACCCGCTGTGCAGGAGCGCTAGGTCAGAGCGCACCACCTGAGGACCACAGTCGACACCCTATGTGACACACAGGACAGTCGGTACAAGAGCAAATCCTAGGAGTTCCCGTCAAAAAGAGAAAAGGGATCTTTCCCTTGATTTCTTTTCTTTCCCTGCGTCTCTGTGAGAAGACGGATGCGAGCTGAGCCTGTCGTCACATTTCACAACGCGGGGGATGCGGACACCGCGCCGCACACCCCACACACAGTGCTCTATGTCAACCACTGCCCAACAAACCGGGGCAAAGGCCTGCCAATCGCCCCCAGGTGCACACGTGAGCTCTGCAGCTCCAGGTCTTCGTGGCCATAAAACGTGGGGCAGAGACCCATGAAGAAGGACCACGACCTCATCGCTCAGAGAAGTCTGACGCTAGCTGGAGATCAAGGGCATCCCCCGCCTTTAAAAGCATCAACTTCAAACACGCCTTCAAGAAACACATTTTCTGATTACGAGATGCCCTAAATACCGACACTGAGCGTAAGGAAATCAGCTACACGACCTGATCTGAAGCATGACGGGCACCTCTGAGTTGGGCCTCTCCGGTAAACCGCAAGAGCCGCCCTGCCCACCTCGCCCTGCACACCTGCACCCTGGGCCGGCTCACCCCACATGCTCACGTGAACCCCCATCTAGGCCAACGGCATGTACCCTCTAAACACTCCTGCCCGCCCGCGCTTCCAGCAGGCACGGGCCTAGCGACCAGCACTGAGCTCACCGGAGGCCCCACCTCGGCTCAAAGTGCTCGAGCGAGACTCCCACAAGCACTTGGGCTCACGGCTCATCCACCCCTTCTCGAGCTGACGGACGCTGTCACCCACCACACGAGCAAGGGCAAGGTCAGTGACCACTGTGTGTGCCTCACACTCACTACTTTTCACACTGAAGATGGGCTTCCGGGCAGAGGAGGGACTGCAGGGGCCTGTGTCTGGACCAGGGGCCTCGTGAGAAACGCACGTTCCCAGCCCCGCCCCCGAGGGACCGAGCCCCTCCGCGGGTGGGCCCTGGGTTCACCTCAGCCAGCTCCCTCGGCAACTCGGAGGCAGTGACATCTGAGGACCAGGCCGCCAAAACCGCTCGACCATACAGGTAAGACTGAAAGGCTGCACACAGCCTCAAGTGTTCAAAAGGGCATATCGAGAAATCCCAATCTCCATTCTCCAGTGCCCGAGCAGACAGCACCCACACTCCCGCCGGGAGCCCGGCTCCACCCCAGGATCGGGGTGTCTAGAGCCAGGGATGGGACAGACAGGCCCTGCCGCAGGGCTGGGTGCGTCTCCATGGAGGCCGGGGAGGGACCCACATCTAATTCTGCGATGGAAGATACCATGAAAAATGTCACAGAACAAAACGAAAAGAGTAGTAATTTTGTTTTATGGGTTTTTTTCTCCCAAGAAACAACTTTAATAACATGGAAAAAAGTTCAGTTTGAAAATATACAATTTTTGAACTTGTTTGAAACTGGCACTGAGTGTGATCACACGGCACACGCCGCGGACACTGGACCCCCCAGTGCCACAGTGTCCACAAGGCCCACAGGCTTGACTGTGAATAAAGCACAGAATAAGCAAAAATAAAGAGACTTCGATGTGACAATCCAGATTTCATCAAGAAATTTTCAAAAAAAATTTCGGATTTCATCTGACCACACTATGTTCTCTCAGAATTCAACCTATTTCCCTCGCATGCCATTCATTCTTTAAAACAAGAACTGTTAAGATGCCTCGTCATGTTGCAATCCACTGGGTCTTTAAAAAACCCAAAGAGCGTCCTTACTTGAGCAAGTCCATTAAGTGCCGGATGAAGTCCCCTTGGCCGAGGAGCAAGTAGCGCCTCACGGCCTGCATGTGGTCCAGCAGGCTGTACTTCCTGCTGAGCACGTCCAACAGGTACTTGCTGGTCTCAAAGTAAGCAGCATCGATTTTCCCCCGAAACGCGTTCTCCAAATCTGTGAACAGATCTGCAGCCGTGAAGAACAAAACAAGTACACATACGTATATAATTTGCATTTTAATAAAGATAAAACTACCAACTCTGTGCACAAACATCACTGCCAACGCCCACAAATGGCCTTGGCGACAGACCCAACGGGCCGGGCCGCATGCGCAGGAAGGCGAATGAGTGAGCCCCAAGCCCAAGCAACCAAGAAGGCCGCCGTCTGCTGGACGTACAGCAGGCGCCTGCGCCGTGATGGACAAGATGCCCCAACGACAGTTTATCGTTTCCTGGATCTGAAGGTGAAGTTACCGTCAACGACACAACTAGCTCAAGGTCGCGCTGAAGCGCTCTGGTGAAGAGCGCAGTCCCGGGAGGGAGGGTCGGTGTTGAGCGGCCTGCACCGTCTCAGAGCGAACGAGATGGCGCACACAGTGAGCGAGCGTGCGGCCACGTGCTGGCTGTCAGAGCGGCAGGGAGCAGGCTCGACAGAAAGACCTGCGGGAGATTTCCAGGGCGCACGGAATGCGCAGACTGTCACCAGCGAAGAAGCCTGACTCTCAGCCGTAACAGAAAAACGTGAACGGCTCCCCAGTTTTATGCTGAGAAGCAGGAGTACCTGGAGATCGCACACACACCAGAGCTTCTTAACGCTGGTTTGCATCTCGGTGGTACAAAACAGCTGAAAGACTAAATACCTGATTTCTTTTTTAATTTTTTTTAATGTTTATTTATTTTTGAGAGAAAGAGACCAAGTGTGAGTAGGGGAGGGGCAATGAGAGGGAGACACAGAATGGGAAGCAGGCTCCAGGCTCTGAGCCGTCAGCACAGAGCCCGACGCGGGGCTCGAACTCGCGAACCATGAGATCATGACCTGAGCTGAAGTCGGATGCTCAACCGACTGAGCCACCCAGGTGCTCCTGATTTTTTTTTAAACCATAACAACATCTGGGCTGAAAAATACCCCGATGCTGAGTCCAAGGTTGAGAAAATGCAGCATACTTGTTCACGGTTAAGCAAGAAGAGGCAAGGTGTTGAGGTTGGCACCGTCTGTCCCGCGACCTCAGTTAGTTACTGAACATCAGAGACTCCAGCACTGTTTTGGCTCGTCGTTCAGAACGACAGTCCCATTAACAAAAACCTACTTTAGTATTGCTGCTAACAAATTACACATTAACATGGGTGTCCACAGTGAGGAATTTCTTTGCTGGGCACGCGGCAGGGGGGGAAACCGGAAGTGAGGGCGGCAGCAAACGAGGGGACCGCAGGACAGCTCACGCAGACAGCCATTTAGCCCAGCACTCCTCTGCTGAGTTCGGAATAAGCCTCCCTGTGTCACGTGCAGCCACCAGTAGGCACGCTTTTCCTTTATTTTCTTATTTTGGCATACTGTCCCTAGATCGTTGTTTTTAAAGTAACACAAACTCCTAAGGAGAGTGAAACAACTTCACCTAACCCAAGACGTACTGGTTAGTGTGGTTAGCTCCACGCAGAAAAGGGCCCTCGAAATTCACACAGTAACATTTTACACGCATCACACTAAGCGCGAAGGTACCTTACGCACGCCTCACTAAGTGTGAAGGTATTTCGGATAACGATTCGGAATCTGTCAGCCCTACTGGACAAAAAACATTTCAAGAGAAAGACACGTGGCACCGGCGCCCCCGCCACCGTACCGTCCTGGGGGGAGTCCGCAGACTTGGTCACAGCTATCATCTTTGTAGTGGGCGTCTGGTCGTGGCAGACTTGGTGCAGGAAATTGATTGATTTTCCAATCAAAAGGACCTAAAAAGGAAAATATCCTCCAGTTACCGTGATGTAAAAATGATTAATCATGCAACTACTACAAATATTCATAAGCAACAGATCTACTAATTAAAAATTAAGTAAGAGAGGGGCGCCTGGGTGGCTCAGTTGGTTAAGCTTTCGGCCCAAGTCATGATCTCGTGGTCTCGGGAGTTTGAGCCCCACGTCGGGCTCTGCACTAACTAGGATTCTCCCTCTCTCTCACTCTTTCTCTCTACCCTCCCCTGCTCATGCTGTGTCTCTCTCAAAATAAACAAACTTAAAAAATTTTTTAATGTTTTTCATTAAGTAAGAAAGACATCCGAGACAGCATGTGGGGAGGCGTAGGAGCGGAAAAGACACGTCGCTGTCTCCGGCTACTACACACTTAGACCCCAAGGTGCGATAAGGAGCTGCCCGCGCGCAGGATCGCAGGGGCAGGGCCCCGACCTCCCCGGCCTCACCTTCCGGGACTGCTCCATCGTGATGAAGGAGGGGATCATCGACTTGCGCAGCGTGTACTTGTCCTGCCACAGCCGGTCCGTCTTGACGGCTGGATCCGAGGCTACGAAGAACTGAGAGCAGAGGCACGGCCTCGTCAGGCAGCGACGCTCGAGGCAAACGGCTCGCTGGCAGCGACGACAAGGAAGTCGCCCTGAAGGAAAGCTCCCCGGATAGGGGAGCCTCTCCCTCACAGAGTCAATCCTGCCCTAAAAAGTATTTTGGATACACCCCTCTCTAAACGGAATCACAGAAGTCCCAGACTTTTTAAACCCAAGTCTAACCACGCAGGCCTTTTCTCGAGGTTCATGGTCTTCACTGGGAGCTCAATCACCACCTCTGCCGAGCCTCTGCTGGGCTCTGGGCGAGGGCCGCCTTGCCTACCTCAGTGAAAACCTACAGGCGTCCCGGGGTGCGGTGAGGCGGCCCCTGTGCTCGGCTGTCCCCTCCTGCCCACGTGCCGCCCCCTGCAGGCTCTCCCCTGCAGGCGCCCCGGGTCCGGAACACAGAGGTGCCAGAGCTACTGGACCCCGCTCACGAACTGCTGGCTGCAGGCAGACCTGGGCGGCCGCTGCTCGTCCGGCAACACTGCAGGAAGTGACCTTCCCGGGAACCACCTCTGCACAGAAGCTTCTCCCCTGTCCACTGTGCTCCTGACCCCTGTGTTTCACTGACCCCATGGACCAACCGGACCCCTGACATGAGAGAGGGCATGAGGCCATTCTCATGTTTCAGTCCCATATCCTTTTTTTTTTTATTTTTTTAATGTATGTTTATTTTTGAGAAAGAGACAGAGCATGAGTGGGGGAGGCACAGAGAGAGGGAGACACAGAATCTGAAGCAGGCTCCAGGCTCTGAGTTGTCAGCACAGGACCCGACGCGGGGCTCGAACCCACAAACTACGAGATCATGATGTGAGCTGAAGCTGGACACTTAACCGACCGAGCCACTCGTGCACCCCTCAGTCCTATGTCCTAATAGGCTTGTGCAATTATCTCTATAAACTCCATTTCTAATAGAACTGCTGAGTAAAAGCGATTTTTAATTTTTAGAGACATGCTACACCCCTTCCCTCCCACACAGCCACGTCCACGGACACCCCCAAGGCAGGAGGCGCCACGCTGTGCAGCCTTGCTCGTGTTGGACTGTACCGATCAGCTGGAGACGCCGCGGCTGCCACACTGCTGCTATTCTGACACAGGAAGTGGCTCCTGTTTCCGTAATGCTGACGGCCGTTTGCTCTTATTCTCCCCTAAATTGTCTTTTCATCTCCTCAACCGTCTATCATCCTGTCCTTTTCTTCTCAACAGGCGAAAATTGTTATATTAGGGAGAACGACCGTCCGTGGATGAAGTATTACAAACTGACTTTTCCCAAGGTGATCAGATGACACCATTTACGGTGTGCTCCGTGTCTGTGCCTGGTCCCATTTCTGTTGTGGAGGCAAACGCGTTCCTGTATGGAAGAAGGCTTTCTTGTCTTCCTACAATCTTCCCATTCCTAGATTATGGGTAAGTTTCTTTCAGTATTCCCGTTATTTTCATTACTTAGGTCTTTCATCCCTCTAGAATTTAGCTTGGGTATGAGGTCGGGGCTCAGTGTTTCCTTCTGGACAGCAGCAGCTCTCTGTCGGACAAGCTAGCATCGTTCATTTGACACACTATCCCTTCCTCTGGGCTAGGATGCCTCACCGATTATAATTATCTCGATAGATTAAAAAAGGGAAAAGCTGACTAGATCGAGAGACAGAGGAAGTATCTGACAACATCTCTACTTCCCGGCCTCCACGGCGAGCAGCGGCCTTGTGTTTTATCCTCATGAGCCTGGACTTAAGTGCGTCTGGGTTCCCTCCACTAGAGTTAGTTATCCTCCTCACCGGCACTCCATCGCGTTTTCATGTTCTCCATCCTGGGACGACGGGAGCCCCTTCGAGCTGGCCGCTGCGCCCTGAAGGCGAGACCTGAGCTGTGTTCCTTGCCTCTGGTGCGGGAGGTGCTCTAGGCCCATCTCCTCTAGACCTAGAATCAGCTACTCCTCCAAGGAGCCGGAGTTCCTCTAAGGGAGAAATGGCACACGGGCCACAACCTCAGTACGTGGGGGTATCTTAACGTGGAAGCTGGATGTCTGAGGCTCAGCACTGGCTACGTTAAACATGACAACCTGGTTCCCAGTGAGACTGTAAAATCCACTTACGTGGCAACATACCCTCTCTGGTGATTCTTACACGAGTTCTAAATGCACAGCCCAAACTAAGGCAAGTGTGTCCATAGAAACAAAAGAGATTTAAAGAATTTTTAAATTATTTTTAGTAATTATATACCAATACAAAATTGATGGTTTCCTAGCAAAACAAAATAACCAAAAAGAGAAAGAGAACTTGAAATCAGAAATGGAAAATGCTATCACTATGGCACAGAACCTACTTGACTTTAAAATAAGATACCATTCTGGGGTGCCAGGGTGGCTCAGTCGGCTGAGCACCTGACTCTTGATTTCAGTTCAGGTCGTGATCTTACAGTTTGTGAGTTAGAGCCTCATGTCAGGTTCTGTGCACAGAGACTTCTTGGGATTCTCTCTCTCCCTCTCTCTCTGCACCTGCCCCACTCACACACACACTCTCTCTCTCAAAACAAAAATACAAAATTAAAAAAAAAGATATCATTCTATGTTATTCTAGAGCACAGAAAAATATACAGAACATTTATTTTATGGATCTAGTATAACATTAGCAAAACCTGATAAAAATAATACCAAAAATGGAAACTATAGGTTAATTCCATTTGTAAATACAGATGAAAAAATATGAATAAAATACTATCCTTGCATTACTGGAATAAGGTACTTTGGGTCAGGGCACACCACACTCCCAATACGCTTCTAATTCTTTTTTGTTTGTTTGTTTATTTTTGAGAGAGAGAGAGCGTGAGTGTGAGCGAGGGAGTGGCAGAGAGAGAAAGGGAGACAGAATCTGAAGCAGGCTCCAGGCTCTGAGCTGTCAGCACAGAGCCCGACACAGGGCTCAAACCGACAAACCACAAGATCATGACCTGAAACAAAGCTGGACGCTTAACCAACTAAGCCACTAAGCCACACAGGTGCCCCTGAATACACTCTTAAAGATAAGGGAATATATAACAAATTATAAAATAGTACCAGGTAATCATTAAAAATAAAGTTGATTCTTAATTATTACAAACTCTTCTGGGAATTTGATGAAAAGTACAGACCTTCTTCCCAGGGAAAAAAATGTATACCTCCACAAAATACAGCCTTATGTACTATCCAGGAGTTTCAGACATCATGCTTCATGAAGCCCTGGTATAGAAGAATAAAATTTAATGGCATGAAATTTTCATTACTAAAAAACCCCACTGTATTCAGTTAAGCAGGGATGCAAAGTAGTTATGTTTCAGAAATGTATTCAATGAAGGTTGAAAAAAAATTTTTCATTATTTACTTCAAATTAAAAAAAAAAAGTAAAGGTTACAAAATACTATACATGTACCGTATCTGATATGTGCATAGAAAAATACACAAGAGTATACTTTAAAAAGAAATATACAAAAATATTAGCAGGTTACGTGTTCATGAGGGAATTACTAATAAATTTTCTCTTCTGTTTGTAGGCTCAAAAATTTTTAATTATTCAAATATTTTTAAGTCAGAAAAAACACTGCTCGAAAGCGCGGAGTGGCCGAGGCGGGGGCTGAACGCCTGGCGCCAGCACACACCGGCAGCAGCATCGCCTTCCTGAGCAGCCCGCAAGACCGCGTTTGCTTTCTGTCCATAGAAACCTACTCCTAAGGGGAAAGGTTTACAAGAACAAAATCCTTAACGATGTTACAGTCTTCCTCGGCCCTTGTCAAGTCAGGGCTAGATGGTACCAACGACACAGAGCCACCGGCCTCTGTAAGCAGGTGTCTAAAGAATGCCAGCCTGTTTGTGACCTTGAGGATGACATCAAATTTCTTATCTTTAGGTACAAACTGTACTTATTGATCTTTGCATTTTTAGACTTTTGATTTTTATTTTCTCTCTAATTTTAAACACGTAACTAACGACTGCTTTGAGGGATAACCGGTGTCACGGTCACGAAGCGATCGTCACGTTAGGATAATCGCGCGAAGGCACCCTTAACTCGCCCCTGACGGAAACTTTCACACTGCCGCAAGCCCACGCCGAGTCGCCGGACGAGGACGGCTCTGCAGCCCCCACCACGAGCAGACGGGACGGGCTGCACGTACACAGTCTTGGTGCCAGTTATTCCCTTAAACGGAAGGGCCAGTCCCCACACACGGCACACTAACTCATCCTGAAAGATGGGTTTTTATCAGTATGACAATAAGGCAATTTAATTTAAAAGATAAAAAAGTCAGACAATTCGGTCATTCTCAGAAATTAGGAAAGCGTTACTTCGTCTGGGGGCAAAGGAGCGTGCAATCGCTCTCCCAGCAAACACGGAGAGGGATAGGTCCATCCTGGCATTTAATTAACCCTCTGAAAAATATATAGTTACAGAGGGAAAAAAAACCAAGGTCAGAACATAATTGCTTTTATTTCACTGATGCATTTTCCACTCAAGGTTCTTTACTTTTCACCATGTGTCAAACACAGAAAGAAGGGAGAAAAAAATATAACATAATTGTCCCATGATTTCTCATTAACTGTTGGACAAATGCCAAGGCCTCCCTACTAAAAACAGAAATGAAGAGGGTAATTTTCTTAGCAAGCAACGCAGCTTCTAAGAAACAGCCATTATTACACAAAGACCCCAACCCCAAGTGGCAACAGGCAGGCAGCCCCCCCAGAGCCCCTGCACCCCCCCAAAGCCCAGGCGGGGTCCCCCCATCCCCTGTGCCGCTCCCCCGTGACCCCCACAGGCCCCTGTGACCCCCCCAGAGCCCCTGCGGGCCGCACGGGCTCCGCACAGAACCAGAAACGTGGCACGCACAGTAAGCGGGAAAATCCCAGCACGTCAGGGGTGGGGCTGGAAGTACTAAAATGCCAACATTATATTATATGGTAAACTTGTAAACTCAGTAATTCTTAGCAAAAATATACAAGAAACAGAGTGAGTAGCACGCGGAGCGCCCAGATGCTCCAACAGCAGCCGCCGCACCATCTCCGGTGCCTCCCAGTGACCTTCCAGGTCACAGACGTAGATCGTGTGGGTACAGAGTAACCAGCAAATAAAACTTACAAATCCTGCACTTCCTGAAGGCTTCTCTAACCCTCAGACAAGTAGAGATATCATTAAATATATAACCCTAAAAAAAGAAGATAAATTTACTGTAGTGCAATGCTAGCATTCAAGGTAATCTGAGGAAAGGGTACTTGAGAGTGCTTTATAGTCCTGTCAACTCTTCTAGAAGTCTGAAACTATACAAAAAGAAAAACATTTAAGAATAACTTTATCAACGAGGCAAGACCTGAGATTAGGTTGAAGTGATCGTTTGAGCTAGTGACCGGAATACTGCATTCAACAGATGGGTGCTTCCTCAGTATTTCATCCTTACACACATAAAGCCTCGCGTCTGCCTGACGCGTGGCCTGGGCAACCAGAGTTCTTCAAAGCAAGCGCCCCAAAGTGAAGTACCCCAGGCTCAGAGTTTGCTTTTGTCTCACCTCAGTGAATCCATGTTCAAAAACAACGAAGAACACCGTCTAGAGGAAAATCGATTCGGAAGTCAGTGCCCCATTCTCTCTGTACTTCCCATCGATTCTCCGGTCCACAGTTAGCACCGGCAAAATAAATACATAAACAGGCCCAAATCACACACAAGGCGGGCAATCAATAACGAACTGGTGGTACTTTTAAGGACTATTTTGAAAACACAGACGCACACAGTGAATTAGTGGTGTAATTAAGGACTACTTTAAAAACCCAGTTGCTAGAAAATGCAAACTAAATTATTCTCAAGAAGAAAGACAAAAAGCATTGCAAATTAGAAATTAGGTACTAAATTTTAAAAAAATAATTAGCCAGTTTGTGGCTTTGACTTTTGTTTTAATTGACAGCAATATATATCACAATAGGGCCCAGAACTGCGATTCCTGTCCCAATCTCTGAAGAAAATCAGCTTCATCAAGTCAACTGGTGGCAGCTATCTAAAAAGTACCCTCCAGGCCTGTCGGTGGGGGGGGTGGGCCTCAGTCAGTTCAGCTCTGTTTCTGCTCTGGTCGTGATCCCAGGGTTCATGAGACCAGCCCCGCATCAGGCTCTGGGCTGACAGTACATGGAGGCTGCTTGGGATTCTCCTTCTCTTTCTCTCTCTCTCCACCCCTCCTGTGCTCACTCTCTCTCTCTAGAATATATAAACATAAAAAAAAATTTTTTTTAATTTTAAAAACCTAATATCACCCAAATTCATACTATTAATTATTGGATAAGGAAGAAAGTGGAATACAAAATTTTTTAATAAAAATGGACAATTTTTCATCTTTTTAAAATCTTATTTTTTTCTTATGCAAATCTTTTGTTCCTGAAAGTTATTCCAGGAAAATCTGGACTCTGTTTTATCTAGGATTGAGAGGATGCAATCTCAAGAAGGGTTTGGGGGTGCGTGCACTTCCTGTACGAGAAGGGCTTGGGGGTGCGCACACTTCCTGTTAGGTGCTGAGTTCTGGGACTACATTTGCTCCCAGAAACAGGGCAGGCAGAAGTGGCCTGGCTTACAAGGCCGCTGTCTGCCAACCACAGGGACAAGCCGCCTATTCGGCCCCTGAAGGGCGGCCGGCTGGTCTGAAAGGGGGCGCCGTGCGACTAGCAGGGGAGTAAAAGGTCCCCCGTAGGATAGTGATAGCGTACTGACCCAACGAAGGGGGTCTCTGAGAAAGCGCGCGAGCCCTAACCTAACTTCTCTCTGCGCGCCCCGTAGCGCCGTGACCGCTTCACGCACTTCTCCAAGCTGCTGTCGCTGCTTTCCTGAAACAACTCAAGGATCGACTGACGCCCGCGAATAAAGCAGTCCAGAGGCCGGGTGGAGATCGGGTATGGTTCCATCAGGGCGATGGACCCCAGAACCCTAATTTCTAAAGGCTGCTTTGTAAAAGATTAACTTTTAACTCTGTAAGATACAAGTTCAGTGGGTAATAAACTGGCCTCCAAACAGAAAATAATCATACGTAGAGCTTTTCATTTCTGGCTTACAAGCTGGTCCAGCCATTCCTCATAAACTTCCACAGCTAAGCACGGCTTGTCACACACAGATTACGGTACGAAAGGAACACACCCACATCCCAAAAAGAACGTTCGTCATTTCCTTGACCACGAGATCACTGAGAGGCTCCTAAACTCATAAATAAAAAAGTTTCTAAACCTCAGATAATTTTTCTTATTGTGGTGACGGTCGGGAGTTTTAGTAAGCACTATAAACAATCAATTACGCGGATTTTTTAACAGCTTCCAAAATTCACCTCATCCGGTAACTACAGAACAATAGGCCTTGAATGCGCTACCAGTGATGTCCGCCTCTACCTAAGGAAAAGTATCGCCCAAAAGTCTCCTTATCACAGAAACGAGGACGGCTAAATACGGCACTGCGTGAGAACTGCATCTAAAAAAAGTTGAAAATCAAATAACATAAATCTAAACAGAAGCGACAGAGGGATTGAGGGCATGGCAGGGCAGACGCTAGACAAGGTGTGAGATTCCTCATCTTAGCCACAGGACTGGATCCAAGAAACCGCCTTATTCCCGACACAGGCATGTAGGAGATACAGGTCGGGGCGCCTGGGGGGGCTCAGCGAGGTTAGCGACCAACTCTTGGGTTCCACTCAGATCATGACTGCACGGTTCTTGAATTTGAGTCCCATGTCAGGCTCTGTGCGGACAGTGTGTCTCTGCCCCTCCCCCATCTCTCTCTGTCAAAACAAACTTAAAAAAAATATATAGGTCAAAGTTCTGACAGCCTTCAAGGTAACCGTTAGTAAAATGAAAGCATAGTATGTTTTCAAAGCTTTCAATTCACAGTTTTTAAAAGACAGCTCATGTAGCTACAGAAAACGTTCTTCTTAATCTATACAAATTGATTGTGTGACTCTATAAATGTAGAAAAAGCACTTTGAGAGAACTGACAGGCTGATTCTAAATTCACATCTAAGTAGAAATGTACACAAACAGCAAAGAAATTGTGGAAAGAGCCCCTCCCGAACATCAAACCATAAAGCTATGGTTATTTAAGCCCTACTGACAAACAGCTAACAAGCAAACAAACAACACGCAAGCAAAGAAAGAGTCCAGAAACAGACTCGGGTGCACAAGGGAATTTAGTAGACGGTCAAGGCGGCAACACTAGCACCTGGGGCGGACCGGCGGGCGAATCTGTGATTTCTGGGACTACTCTCCTACCTCTTCCCTGCAAGAGAAAACGTGATAATAGAAGAAAAATAAAAAGAGCAACCACGGACGCAAGATATCCGAATATAAAAACCATGCCATGATTCGAGTCTAGAAAGACAGACAAATCCACAAGGAAAACGGGCAAAGGACAGGCCCAGCGTGGGTGGAACAAAAATAAGGAAGAAACGTGAAAAGCTGGTCAAGCTCACCCGTCGGCAGTGGGCATCCGTGCTAGAACCTGGCGACGGGCGCGCTGACCAGGCCCCAGGAGCGGGACCCACAGAAGCCAGGGGTCTGTGAGGTGGGCTGGCAGGGCCGCTCCAGAACCGGGAAGGACAGGATCAAAACCAGCGGGACATGCTCACTCCCGAGCAGCCGGCCATCCCCCCTGGCGGGGCTGACCTCAGAGGAACTCGGAAGTATGCTCGGGGACACGCATAAAAGGGGCGTTCTTTTCAATGACATTCAAAAGCATTACCGATACACGACCATCACCTGCGTCAGGACAAGACGCCACCCGAAAACGGATGTCCACCTTTTCTACATGCAGTAACAAAGGACGACTCTGACAGGGCCGCAGGACACGCGGAGCGGCCCGCACGACGCCTGCCCCTGTGGATGCGCCTGCGTGCACCAGAGGCACCCCAAAACCACTCCCGACGGCCGGCTCTGCCACCATGCTGGTTTAAAAAGCCACTGGTCCCAGCACAACTGGCCTATGAGGAAACGACGGGCCCGAAACACGATCTCGTGACCGCTCGCTTCGAGTTCGTCCACGAGAGACTAGATGAAAACAGGAGCCCCGCCTTCTGCTCCTCGCAGGTGAGCCCCACGCCCACGGCCCGCCCCAGGGGGTCTTCAGGGTAAGTGCCGTGCTCGCTGTAGAATGGCTCTAGAATGCGCGGAGGGCTGGGGCACCTGGGAGGCGCAGGCAGTGGAGCATCCGACTTTGGCTCGAGTCACGATCTCACAGTTCTGTGGGTTCAAGCCCTACGTCGGTTCCTTGCTGACAGCTCAGGGCCTGGAGGCTGCTTCAGATTCTGTGCCCCGTGCTTTCTGCCCCTCCTCCACTCACGCTCTGTCTCTTTTAAAAACAGATCAGTGTTAAAATAAAACCTTTAGAATGCACGGAGAACTTAACCACTGAGCATGCGTCGATGGTGCCACTACTGCTGTGAAGTTCTGTCCTTTCCTAACGTGACATCCCGGAGGGTTCTGAATGTGCGGTCCCTCATCCTACTCTGTCAGAGGACCTGTGGTTTGTGCCGCGTGACTCGCACGGCACAGCGGATTTCAGGACACACCTGCCGCCCCACAGCAGAACTAACTACACCCCAGCAGGCAAGCGCATGCATGCACACAGGCATTGAAAGTGCCAGCGTCACAGCGAGTCGCCTGCACAGCGACTGAGCAGGTGACTCCGCACCGCGTGGGGACTAACCCTGGAACCCGAGGTCTGGCTGGGCCGCACAGCCGGCCGGGGTTTCACCTTCCGGCTTCCCGCCGTTAACGCGGGGATGATAAGGTCCCACGGACCCCAGGCGGCTCTGTCCCTCAGAGGGAACCGGCTCTCAGGGCGCCGCACGCAACGGCATGGCGCTCGGGACGTGCGCTGGCGATGCAGTCAAGGGCAACGGTTACCAGGGAGAAAAACCGGAGAGCGAGCCCGTCACGGGCACGGCGCGCCTCACCTCGTGGTAGGTGTCCTCGAGCTCCCCGTCGTAGATCCAGCGGTACAGGAAGCTCAGCACGGGATGCGACACCAGGCTGAGGATGTGCTGCACCAGCGACCGCGCGTACGGGTCCCCCGTCTTCGTGTACGCGTGGACGGCAGAGGCCAGCTCACCGCCTTTCCTCCCTGGGGACACATGCGACACACCCAAATCACACTCCCGGGAGAGACCACGCAGCCGAGAGGCAGCGATTCCTCGCTACCGCCTCGGACCGAGGAGCGGCGGGCATGGCGTCGAGGGGCCGAGAGAGCGGGAGTCTCTCGGGTTTCAGGGTCAGAGAGAGGTGACCCCTACCTCCTCAAGGCCACTGCGAAGTTTTTCAGGAGCAAAACCCAACTCGCTACTCAAGCTGGAACACGAACGTCCCCCTTTCCTGCCCGAGACCCACGCTGAGGTCCGCCCCTCACGCTGCCATCCGGGATGCAAACACGTGTATAAAACAGGAAGGTTTTACACAACAAGACTTGCGCTTTAATGCTTCCTGTTTTCTTCCTTTCCTCTTGGTATAACACACCAGTCTCGGCTCACTGCGCTCACCACGTAACCCTTTAAGTGGCTGGAACTCCCAGTCTGAAAACTACTGCTCCATAAACCGTCCCGGGCCCTGGGGGCAACGCTCAGAATGAAGTACTGGCAGAGGCAAAAATCAGGCCCCAAAATACAAACACATGAAAAGTTTCTTACGTTAAGAATTCTGATTTGATTAGCTTGCTGAAAAATTTTCGGTAAAGACTGATGTAACCCAAGGTTAACGAGCTGTTTCCGGCAGGTGCACGCACAGGTGCCCAAGGCAGGGGCAGAGACGTCAGGAGTCCGAGGCCCAGGACCCGAGGGGCTCAGGGCACATGGAAAGGGGCGGGGACTGGGGGAGAGACCGAGGAAGAGTCTAGAAGGAATCCACATGAGGGAGCTCATCTGAGAACAGGACAGACTCATTCCCTGTGCCCACTGTTTTCTCTTCCTGAGGGGAGGCGGCGGGGAGTGGGGGAGGCGGGCGCAGGGGGCTGGGCGCGCTCAGATCCACCCCGCCGGAGCTCCAGCGCCCATGCCCCCTCGGGTGGAGGGTGGCGGCCGACACGGGGCCGTGACCTAGAGGCGGGCCACTGGCTTCTCCCATCTCAGGTCTCACAATCCGAAGAGGGAGCTGCTAGCGCCCCGGCGTTACGGAGAAAAAAAGACAAAGCGGTCCGTGGCCCAGGTGGCTCCGACGGCGAGAAAAAATGTTCGGAAGGCAGGCAGAAACGCAGAGCAAGAGCCCGGGAGAGGCCCAGCCGCACAGGTGAACTGGAGGACTGGTGACACACGGCTGGTGAACCCAGACCTGGGCTGTAGCCACGAGAGGAAGAAACCCCTGGGAAAAGCCGCTGGGTCAGCACGAGGAGGAGGTCAGAGACGGACAGTCACCACACCAAGGACCGCAAACTGCTTACAAACTAGACCCCCTCTCCTTCTCTCCTTCAGTTCGACGAACGACTAAGCTTCCGCACACATAACCACGGGGCCGCGTTAGCAACGGGTTATTTTCCCCCGTGAGTGACCTGCACGTGTGCATCACCTGCACACGTACGGCCGTCGAGGGTGCCCGAGTGCAGGCACACAAATAACCAGGAGGAGGTTCTCTAAAACCTGCTTTGAAATAAAGCCGGACCATGAGACGCAAAACCACCTTGGCAGTGGTCCACCAGGGCCGCGAGGGTCTTCAGTCTTATCTTGGGGTCGTACGTCCAAACCAGGAGGCGCCGGAGCGTCAGGCTGCTCTCGAGGCCCAGATTCACTCCCTGGTCATCCTCTAACTGAAGCTGAAAACGAGAAGGACATAGTGCGTAAACACAGGTCACCAAATACGTCCATCCTTTCTTGATCCACACACAGTCAGCACGGGCATGGGGTCATTCTCATGGAAATGAAGCGACAGGCTCCCTCTGAGAGAACAAGTTTCTTCAAACCACCAGTGATCTGTCAAAACGGCAGACGGAACCCTGGAAATCAGCCTCACTCGCCCCTCAAATACACTGAAACTTTATGGACACCCAGACCTCACCAACGGCACCAGCAAACATTTTTATCTTTTAAAAGTAATTACGCAGAAACTTAAAAGTTCTCTATAGTTTCAATTTTGTAAGAGGGAAAATCATGAAGAAATGAAAACACAAGCAAGCACTACCTGGGAATGTAAGACGGACAGCAGCCGGTAGTATTCCTTCAGTTCCTGATGCAAGGCCGCACAAAAACTCTGCGTGGGAGAAAGCAGGCCTCGTGAGCGCGCGGCACAGCCCTCACGCGCCAGCGCGTCTCGACGGCACGGGCGCACCGCCTGGCCAGGGCCGGCGTTCGCAGGCTCTCAGTGCCGCTTCTGCCCCCGGCCTTCCGGCAGCCCGAGCCTCCGGCGCGGCTGTATTGCACCCTGCTGGGGGCGGGGGGCGTGTTCTCCCCCAGCACGAGCTTCGCACATGGAAAAAACAGATCACGGCTAAACGCGTGTTCACTCTGACGATGATCTTTTACGAGTATATCCCTTCCAAATCTTTAGAGTTAAAATGTCATTTTCTCGGGGACACCTGGGGCATTTGGTCAGTTAAGCGTCCGACTTTTGATTTCAGCTCAGCTCAGGTCATGATCTCAAGGTTTGTCAGTTCAAGTCCCGTGTAGGACTCTGTACTGACGGTGCGAAGTCTGCTTGGGATCCCTTCTCTCACACTCTCTCTGCCCCTGCCCCTCCCTCTCCCTGTCTCTCTTCTCTCTCTCAGAAATAAATAAAACACTTTTAAACATTTAATTTTCTGTGTTTAATTAGCAGAATTTAAAAATTGGCAACTCCATGCCATTTTCTCCCAATTTTTCACAAAGTTGTTTGTACCACTCATTTTCCACACCCATAGTATAAAAACTTCTTGTGCCTCTACGATCTTAAGCACTGAAGAGCTGCGGGGCGCCCGGGGGCTCAGCCGGTCAGGCGTCTAACCTCAGCTCAGGTCACGACCTCCCGGTCTGCGAGTGCGAGCCCCGCGTCGGGCTCTGTGCTGACGGCTCAGAGCCTGGAGCCTGCTTCACATTCTGTGTCTCCCTCTCTCTGCCCCTCCCCCGCTCAAACTCTGGTCTCTCTCTCAAAATAAATGAACTTAAAAAATAAAAATACTATAAAGATGTCAAACCAGAAGCTGTAAGAAGACCATGACACAGTCCTGTGACAAGAACTTTCTACAACGAACTCTAGGATGGAAACCCAGGGATACTCGGTGGGAAGAACCTGGAAGGGATAACACCTGTTCTCTTTAAATGTCAGGCTCCTCACCTGTCTGCACATGGAGCGTGTTCTGTGTTCGCACCCCACCTGCGGCTTCCGCGAGCAATGTGCGGTACTGGACCGTCTGTCAGTCCCCACCGCCGTCCCCAGCTTCTCGTGTGGACCGGGACAGCTACGGCATTGTAGTATCAAAACTTTCTTATTTAAAAAAAACCTCTTTTTAAGAATTACTTTCACGGAAAGATTTTAAGTAGACTAAGCACTCCCCAAAATGAAGGCGTCCTAAGTGTTCTGGTAACAATGAACGTACCTGACCCACAAGTCCAAACGAACGGTCCAGACTCCTCTGGTCAGTGTATTTTCTGATTTTATTATGTAGCCATCCCAACTCGGCAAGTCTGACGGTCGTGTCCCTTAAAGATTTACTTAGGTTTGCCTAAAAAGTGAATATATTAAGAGTTAAAAATTAACAGTAGAATTTCAATTGTTGTTTTTCTCAACGTTTGTACTCTTAGTACCCTAATTCTTAGGCTCCAACACACGGCACCTACGAGTAACGAATGTACCATCGACAGCGACAGGATGAGAGTCGGGGAAAACAGGGCACCGGTGCCAGTGAGGAAGGGGACCTAAGACCTCGCCCTGCAAGGGTGAGGCCCGGGTGGCGTCACCCCGAGGCACGGCTGGCCGGCTCCCCGGCACGGCAGGGACCGCCCGGAACAGCCGGGACTTGCAGGAGACCACGACGTCAAGAAGAAGGGGCCTCGGGGAAGGAGGCTCCGGAAGGGGAAAGCAGCAGGCAAGGGCCCTGATCCAGAACCGTGTTCAAGCAGCACCGGCCCATCGGGTGCCTTGACGCCACCGGCACGGAGTGCGGGAATTGGCTCGTGCGGTGGCTTCGTCCGTGAACACGAACACGAGGAGAGGCAGGCACGGAAGCAGCAGGGCGCCAGCGCTGGAGTCGAGGGGCCCGACGGGAGCGCCCGAGCCACAGCCGCGGGGACGCCGACAGGGCTCCTGACCGGCACGCCCGGCTCCGCGGACGCAGTCCCCCGACTGCACCCGTCACCCCTACAGGTTACCGGCTGTTCTCTCCCGAGCACCTCGGACGGGGCCGGAACCGTACCTTGGCCTCCACCTTGTAGCGGTTCTCCGCGCTGTCCATCTTGACGTGCGTGCCGTCTATGCCCTGGAAGACGTACACGATGTCCCGCAGGAGGGCCGCCTCCGTGACCTCCCCAGCACCTGAGAAACGGCTTCGTAAGAGCAGGCGCTGAGCGGCACGTCTCCAGGCGGAACCCACTTTATACCACGCCTGGTTTACGTTACACGCTTGCAACGCGGAGAAAACTTGAAAATGAAAAAACTAAGCTTAAGATGGAAAAAGTACGAAGTTGTAAACAAGAATTTTCTCAAAAGGATATGAGATAATATAATTTCCTGTACAAAAAGTCTTTAGGGAAAAAAAAAAGCAGGGGCGCCTGGGTGGTCAGTTGGTTGTGTCCAACTCTCGGTTGCGGCTCAGGTTGTGAGTTTGAGCCCCATGTCGGGTTCTTCCCTGACAGCTGAAGCCTACTTGGGATTCTCTCTCTCCCTTTCTCTCTGCCTCTCCCTTGCACTCTCTCTCTCAAAATAAACAAATAAACCTTAAAAACGAAATGCCGCAGGACACCTGGCTGGCTCATTTGGTTAAGTGTCCAACTCCTGGGCTCAGTAGTGGTCTTGACCTCACAGTCGTGAGTTCGAGCCTCGCGTTGGGCTCCACACTGGGCGACTGTGTCACAGACGGCGTTTGGGAAACCTGTTGCTGCGCAGCGCGAGTAGGAACTCGGCTCCACTGTCAACCACACAAGAAGCAGCGAATGCAGTAGCAAAGTTAGGATTTCCACAAACCGTGGAACAAAAGCTAAGTCGGAATCTAGGTGTTACTCAGTGACGGACAACGCTCAGAAACCTAAGATACCAGTGGGAGGAAAAATGTAATGAGCACACGGTCGGGGACCGGCACCCCCAGGACCAGGGCAGTGACTCGGAAGGTGAGGACAGGCACGTATTCAGTCGTGGGGATAACGTTCCATAAAAATCGATGCCGTCGAACGGCTGGTCGTAGTGTCCAAGCGCTACCTACCTGTCGCTACTGACCACTTTGTCTACTTTCTCCATCCGTTACTCAGAGACAGAAGTTGAAATACCCAACCGTAACTGTTGGTCTGTTTTCTCTGTAGGTCTGTTGGTTTCCCAGTGTGCGTGTGAAGCTGTGCTTGCAGGTGAAGATACATTCAGGAGTATTATTCCTCCGTGAAGACCTGGCCCTCTCGCTGTTGGGACGCGTCCCTCTGGCCCTGGTGACACCGCCGCAGCGTCCACTCGGACAGCGGCGCAGCGGCCCGTCCTCCCACGGTTAAGTGCAAGATGCACTTTTCCACCCGCTTACTTCCAACGTATCTGTGTCCCTAGATTTAGAACATCCCTCTTCTGAGCAGTACGAAATTGTCTAAATGGAATTTTTTTTTAATGTCCTTTAAGCAAAGTGTCTAATCCATACACGTTTAACGTGACTACGGACGTGTTTAATCTACATTTACTGCATTGCAGTATGTCTCCAATTCCCGCCCTGTTCTTTCCTCCTTTGCACCTCCTCTCCTGCTCTTCAGGACTCATCAGTACACCGCAAGGTCCTTTTATCTGTGACCTTTGTGTGTCACACAGGCCTGGAGGCCCTGGTAGGGAGTGGGAGTCACGGCACACGAGGAGGAGCGGAGAGGGGCAGTCCCGCTGTCCGGAAGCTGGCCGCCCAGTCACAGGGTTCCCCCGGCCGTCACGGTTACAGGAGGGCCCCGGTGGGAAGTGTGGCTGCACAGGCCGGCTCTGCACTCTGGGCTGTGTTCCCAGGTCTGCGTTTGACGCCCCCGGTCCTCCCGTTCTGCACCAGCACAGAGAGCAGCCGGGTGGGGGGGTGGGGACTGCAGAACGTGCGGACGACAGCCCAACAACAGAGCCCAATCCTCTATTCGCGGACGCTCGTGTCCCAAACACTGCTATTCAGAGGGCTTCAGAGGGCTCTCGGGAAAGAAACACAAACTTCCTTTCAGGATCTAGCAGAGGTCTAAAACTCTCAGCAAGGTGTCCGTTTAACCATCAAGTAAATCCTCAGTGCGTTTCCCCAGTGTCCCGGGCACTGCCAGACCTGCCGAGGCATCACGGGCCAGACTGAGGACTCTGAAGCTCTCGTCGTGAGAACAAGCAGGCCCTCAATGGCCGTAAGCAGGGCCTCGGCAGTATTTTCAACCCCGGGAAGCACAAAATCTAGGTGTGCAAAGAAAACCTACGTTAGGATCTCTCCTTACTCACCACCTGCGTCCCCTTCCCTCCTGGGTCTTGTCACGTTGCGAGAAACGGTGTTCGGGAGACCTTTTGAGGCAGCGGCTTGTGAAGGCTGGCTTGCAGTTAAAGTCCACGCAAGGCGTGAGCCCAACTGCTGCCGAAGACAGTCTCCGACTCCGGGCGTGTGGTGGGGCTGTCTGAAAGAAGGAAAGAGTGTTTCCTACCTCCAAACACTCAGGCTGCTCCCTCGAAACACAGCACGCTGCTGGAAACTCTCCTAAAATTCCTACGGTGAACTCGCGCTAGAAATCTGAGCTAGGTGAGTGACTTCGCCCCACCCGGATCCATCGGCCGACCGGTCCCAGGCTTCTTCGGGACGCTGAGGCTGGCGTCCAGGCTGTCACTGGCACACTCACGTACTTCTCAGCCTCAAGATCAAAGTCGACCTGACTTCTCCTCACGAGCACACAACGCACACTCCCCCTCTAAAGCCACTTTGAAACTCGTCGCGAACTTTAACCTCAAACTCCACACCTGTCGTCCACTCGGCACCTGTTGAGCACAGGAGGTAAAATTCTGGAGGACTGTCCTTCTTCCACATCCTCGCTTGTCTCGCAGCCTTTACAGTGCTTGACACGAAAAGAAAATATCCTAATTTTGAAACACACACACACATAAAGCCCAGGCAAGAGCACAAAGGTCAAGACGGCTTGTGATAATTTAGAGAGCGTGTCTCTGAACTGCTGACTTCTCGGGACAAGTGTTTCAACGAGCGCAAGGAAGTGTCACTTCCCGGGACCGCAAACACAAAAACGACCGTCTCAGAGCACCACGGCTCCCAGCGGGTAGAGCTCAGATTTAGAGCCAGAGCGACCCCGCTGTGCCGTCAGCAGCCACGGGCGAAGTGAGACGGGCAAGACAGACGGAAAACTGCCCTCCGTCTCTTCTGTTCTCACGGGGAAAAGTCATCGGCAACACTTGTTAAACTAGGACTTTCAAACAGTTCTAAATACCAGAGAAAAATTCCACGGGACCATTTCAGCTCAAAGTTCTCTCGGCATCATTGCCCCCCAAATTCTAAGGTAAAAATGATAGTCTATTTAGTTTACTCTTTTAGCCGGAATGCAGGTCAGAGATTAAGTCTGTAGAATACGTATAACCGCGTGTGGGCCCTGGGACGCGAGTGTGTGGAAGTCACACGATGACCTACTACAGTATGATGCCCACGTGGAACACACGTGACTGTAAACCCCTCGGTCACTGTTCTAGAAAAATACCCACTTACTAACAGTCTGCTTTGGTGTGATTTCCAGGAACCAAGTCTGCGTAGAAATACATAAAAAGACGAAGAAAAGCAGATTTCCGGTCACTGCTGGGTTAGCCGCCGCTCTGCTCTCAACCACACAGCCTGCCTCTCCTGGAAATGCGAGAGCTGACGGCACGCTAACCGCGCGCCCTGGAGCCCGTCCCCTTGACCCGTGAGCGCCACGAGGCGCCCTAATTCTCAGTTTGAAGAAGATTACAGCACTTGAGGACAAGGCAGCTTTATTTTATTCACTTTTTAAATAATTTAATCAAGAGAACAACATAGGTCCGTAAAGGGGACCACATCCACCGAGAGTTAAGCACGGGGCCGCGGCGAGGGGGCGGTCCATCAGTTACCGCCAAGTGAAAGGCCCGTCCTATCGCGCCTCTGAACGGGGGCCTTCACCAATACGCACTTGCATCGATACGGAAAGATCTGGCCAAAAATCGCACAGTCACCCACGGCCAGAAGTGGAAAGAGTTCCCATCTGAAACGGCTCTGGGAAGACTAAAGCCCTACGAGAAAGCCATTGGACGCAGTGCCTGGAGCACCTCTGGCACACGCGAGCCTCCGAGGACCGTTTCGGTGAACACGCACGAGGTCTTACTAAAGGCCTGAGGATCCCGCCGTCCCTGCTGCTGGCAAGTGGCCTGCGCACGCGAGCCCGACTCACCCCGGCAGGAGAGACGGGGGCGTCGGGGTCGGGCCGTTCAAGGCGTACACGCTGATGCTGCTGACGCCGCTGCTGCCCATGCTGCCGGAGCTCTGCGCCGACTGCGCGCTGCGGTCCTGGTAGTTCAGCGGGAGCGTCTGGGGCCGGGCGTAGTAGTAGGGAGTCGAGTGCGCGTCTCTCGGTAACGCTTGAGCAAATAACGCAGCATAGCTAGAAACCTGAAAACGAAGTGTGTTAAAAATAGAGAGATATAAAATCACAGAACGCTTCCTACATCAACAAAGATAATTTACACTCAGATTTTAGCTCTTTCTGTAATTGATTCTGTACTTGTTTTTTTTTAGGTTTGTTTATTTTGAGAGAGAGAGTGAGTAAGCATGAGCAGGGGAGAGCAGGGGAGAGCAGAGAGGGAAGGAGGGAGGGAGAGAATCCCGAGCAGGCTCTGTACTGTCAGTGCGAAGGACGCGGGGCTCAAGCTCACAAACAAGCTCACAAACCGTGAGACCACGACCTGGGCCGAGATCAGGGGTCGGACGCCTAACCGACTGAGCCCCTGGCGCCCCTGGGACACTGCCGTAACCGACGGAGCCCCTGGCGCCCCTGGGACACTGCCGTACGAGGTAATAACGTGACTCTGGGAAACATCTTAAGGAGAAGCCGTGCGCTGACGACAGGAAGGAAGAAAACAAAATCACCGGACAAGTTATTTTCTTCTTATTATTTTCTTAAGTACAGAAGCTGATTCCTGTCGCGATTCGGCACGGCCGTGCCGACAAGACAGAAGCGTGCTTCGTGAAGGCGCCGGGCTGCGAGGACCCCTCTCTCTCACCTTGTTCGGCTGCTTGCGCGGGTCCTCACTAAGGCTGAGCAAGAGGTAGAGAATTGACCATTTATTTTTCAAAACTCCCTGTTTAAAAAGAAAACATCGATAGAATAACTTTGTACTCTCTCCAGTTTTATCTACCTTTCTCCTAAATTATCCTGATTTCCAAAATGGAAATGCTTTTGAAATGCACATGGTAGCACTGGGTGTTGTACGTGAGTGACAAGTCACTCAATGCTACTCCTGAAATTGTTATTATGCCATATGTTAACTACTTTGGATGTAAGTTAAAAAAATAATAAAATAAAATAAAACAAAATAAACTGCAGAACTGCACTTGGTACACAAAAGCTAATCAATAAATAAAACCACAGAAATAAACTCCCATAACAGCGTACCTAAAACTGTCCATTTTTCAGGTACAGCAAAATAATGCCGCCCATTACGAAGCCACAAATCCTATTCTCAAGAGGTCACTACCCTCGGATCCTTTAGCCCCCTGAAAACTAACTCAAAAGTCCCCAATGAGAACATGTTTTTAAATTACCCTATTCCCCAATAATAGTATTTCCCCTTAAAATGATTCTTAGAATAACCAACTTCCTAAACATAGTGATTTTAAGAAAAATGCTCATCATAAAATCAGTGAATGCTTTCTCCCCCTTTATCACAGTCGGTTCAGGCCACAGAATAGAGTATTAAAGAGAGAAAAGAAAGAGAAATCGTCAGCACACGCGGTTCAGCGCCAGCAGGCCACGCAGCCACCTCGAGCTCCGAAGTAAGCGTGGTCGACAAGAAACCCCCAGGCTTCCGGGTAATCACGCCGCGGACGTGGGTTCCCTCCGACAGCCTACCGCCCCGCCCTGACGCACAACCAACCGCAACTACAGCCCCCACAGCCCGCCCTCGGCACGTGTGACCTTGATCTGCAGAGTACTTCTATGCTATTCGTAGGGCCTCGCCTCTGGGATGCACACGCTAGAATACAAAGGTCCTTTATCTACAAAACAGATTACGGGATGGTTACCGACTTTACGTAAGGTCTTCGTTATACAGAATACTCCTTGGAAGTTTCTTTAAGGAGAAAGCTCATCTCAGGTATTTAATTTACGGTCTAACTTCAAAGAGTGGAATTCACACAACTGTCCAGAACAACAAACTCCCCAGCTAGGGCGACACGGTAAGAAAGAGGCCCCGACAGAGCCCTCAGCCTGGCGGCACACAGACAAACACGCAAACATACTTTGGTGGGAGATGTGACACTTCAGGGAGCGGAGGGTCACTCAAGTGGCTCAGGCTTATGAAAGGACCCCAGAGAGAACGGGGTCTCCGAGCAGGGTGGGTGGAGCACGCCCAGGAGGGTGCAGGTCGGCCTCTTCAGGGAATGAAGACAGGTGAAGCCGGCCACAGCCAGGCACGACAAGGAACTGCGAACAGGAGGAAGCCTCAGACCAGAGGGGTGTCCCGTGCGGGACCAAGAAACCTGAGTGCAGGGAGCCCTCGGAGGTGTGGCTGCCCCTGTGGCAGCCCAGGAGGCGGGACTGCAACGGACACAAAAGGAGACGCAGTCATTCGGGAGGAAAAGGCCAAGGGCCAGCTGGCATGTGGTGACTGAGGACCCACCCGGGGAACCTTCACAGTCCCCTGTGGGCAGACACCAGGCTCCCAGGGCGAGGTGACCCCTAGGGCACGAGGGCCGAAGCCCGTCCGCCTGCCCCCCGTCTCCCTGAAAGGTTAAAGGGCAAGGAGCCCCCAGCGCTGCCCCAGAAAGGAGGCTCTCGTGGGACGCCCTCCCACACGTCACCTCCCGTGGTTCCCACAGCCACTCTGGGACACGGGCTTTATTCTCGTCGCGCCACAAAAGGCAGAAGCAAAGGTGAATACCTAACTCACCTACCGAAACCACAGAGCCGTGTGCTGGGATGCCAACCGAGGTGCGCCCGACTCCAAAGGGGACAGGAGAGAGGCGTGCCTGAGCACAGTCAGTAAGCCCTGGGGACGGGGCGAGTTTGGGGACAGGTGGGGTCAGCATGACACTCAGGCTTCCAGCTTTTGGCACCAGATGAACGATGTCGTCGTTCACCAGAAAGGAAAACGGGAAAAGCGGGGGTGCATGGGGGCGTGTGAACGGACGCCTGGAGTGTGAAAAAACAAAAATAAAAAATGCTCCTTCAGTTCTGCAGATGCCAAGTTGCAAGGCCTTATGGGAGGTCCCTGAGGAGCGTCTGCGTACAGATGCCCAGTAGGCATCGGGAAGGCAACAGAAAGTCCCTCTGCACAGCGAGTCCTGGGTTAGAGCCTCAGTTCTTGCTTTAGAAAAATGAGGACAATATATGGGGTGGAGAGCAGAGAAAATTCCAAATCCCAACAAAATTGTGTACAAAAAACAATCAGCAAATGGCGTTTTTAAAGGAGGAAGCAGTATTTTTATTTTAACGTAAGAAGAACAGGTACGTAAACACGCAGAGGGGCCTGAAGAGCGTCTGACGGAGGGACGGTGCAGGGGTGCGGACGGAGCAGGGACCACGGCCAGGATGGAGGCCTGGGGGACCTGGAAGGAGACGGGCCACCAGAGCCAGTGAACTAGGCCTGGGGGGAAAGGGGCGGTGACGGCGTGGGCAGGGGAGCGGTCCACGTGGCCCAGCGGCACAGCCGAGCCACCGCCAAACCGATGCCTGTCGGGGGGGCAGCTCTTCCTCACTCCCCTCCCGCCCCGCCAGTTCCGGGGGAGGACACCCCGAAGCCAGGGAGCGAGGGAGCCCCGGAGCTGCAGCCCGCACCTGTGGGCCGTCCCGAGCCGGAAGCAGGGCCGAGAAGGGTGGAGAGGAGACCTGCTGGGGCACGCGGGCTAAACAACTCCAGCATCGCCCACGTTTAAAAGCTTCTAAACCACTTCTGACCCTGTTATTTTAGATTCTGAAATCTAAGAACCTTGATTCAGACTCAAGACCTCAAACGTAGGCACATACCGAATTCTAGATGTCCGAGCACACACCAGGGCCCCGTAAGACCCAGAGGAACACCCAGACGAGCGGGTCTGTGAGGCAGCCACTAGCTAGCGCGGGCGACACCTACCTTCTCCCAGCGACCCTACCTCGCTCGCCAAGGTTCACCTCCTCCGCGCCCCTCCACGCTGCCCACGCCACACCCTCGCTGCCTGCCCCTCTCCCGGCGCCCTCCACGAGGCACATGCCGCCATCCGAAGGCCAGCCATCCTCCTCCTCCGTCCACAGCTCCATCGCCCACACTGCAGACTGCATCCAGGACCACCGGGACCCCTCCCCCGACCTCTCCACGCCGCTCCACGGCCCTCCCTCCATCCCTGATGCTGCCCAGACCACAACTCCACCCGCCCTGCCCAGGCCTGGCACGGCACACACTGCCGAGAAGGGCCCCCGGCGAGGAGAGAGGGCAGAACGTCAAAACCAGGAACCGGATGTTTCAGCGAAAGGACAGGCTGGGTGTTAATCTGCACGCGTGTCCCCAGTCTGTCCAAGCGAGTGCCGCGCTACCGCGTCCTCACGCGGTCCATCCCGCCAGCCCCTGGCCGAGCCATGCTGCTGCTAGGGCCCGCCCGAGGAGGCCGGCTCGGCTTCACTGCACTGTTCGGGAACAAGCATTCAGTGTTCCAAACAAAATTTTGGAGAACGACCACTTTAAGCTAAAAAGAAAAGAGAAAAATTTGAAAGAACTAAGAGTTCAGTTGCTAGCAGCCTTAGGCACAACTCGGTGAATCCCACCACTGTGACGCTAACTCGGTACTGGATGAACAAAGCATGAAACTCGGGACTTCACGTTCCCTCTATTGCAGGAGGGAGACGGACGAACGAAGCTCTCACCCTACAATTCAGTGAATTCACTGGTGTCCAGAAGGGCAGAGTCTTCTACAAAAATAACAGGTCGGAAAATCACTTGTGGCCAAGTTACCAACATCCAATCACAAATGTTCAAAATCAGAATTGTTTTTTAGGTCCTTCACTACAACAGCACCACCCGGGCCTGACGATACTTGTGCACACGGAGAGGACAAGCGGTGGCTGTCACACGCAGCCAAGGCTTCTCCCAGCACGCTTCCTCCCTGTGATGGGGCGCGGCCTTCCGTAACCTAACCTGAGGGGTACCCGGTCCTGATTACTTTCCCGGTGCAGCTTCCTTCAACTTTATAAGCAATTTTGCATTCAATTCAGCTCAAACTTACTTTTAATCTCGAAAACCTCTTAAAAAGCAAACACAATCTACAATTAAAATCCATTACTCAACGTGATACAAAAAAGTTCCCAGGTCCCCACACCAGCCGGACAGCCTCCCCAGTGGTGGAGCCCGCGCTACCTGTGAGTGAAGCTTTCTGTGGAGCTCCGAGAACAACGCAGCATCCGCTTCTCTTCTCTGCCGAATAACTGAAAAGGAAGAAAAGAAAATGAGCATGTTGATCGCCCACACCAAAATCCCTTCTGTGACACTAGCCGGCCCACGGTCCCGGGTAACTGGAGTCCGAAAAGAACCCTGAGCTTAAGAATCATGAGTGGCATTTCAGCTCTATGAATTTGGTCAATTCCTTTAATCTGACATGTGTAAAGTGTGGACAACATTAGGCTGGAATCAGAATCCAAGAGAGTTGGCTGAAGTAACAGAAATGATGGGACCTTTTAGATTCTATCTACAAATATGAACAAGCGATCCAGTGGGGCAAACTACCACCAGTTTAACTAGTCCAAGGCTACTGGAAGGAGAGATGTAAAGTAAAAGTACCTTGGAAATGGTGAATTCACAGGGCAATAACCAAACAGTCTACCATTCATGACAGCTGGCCCTAACACTTCACAAGCATTTTTGCTAACACGCACAGCAAATGCCTGCGGCTACACTCACTAGTTCCCTGGAAGCCACAGTAACACATGTGAAGCCTATGCTCCAGTCGGCTCCATGAAGGATGAGGCTCCACACGGGACCTGGGCCCCACAGGAGACGACCACACTCACCCGCACCCGCACGCACCATGTGCGCACACGTGCCCTCACAGGAACCCCACCACACCTGCCGCTGCAGAAAAGGCACCACTTTAGAAAGCTAGCTAACAGCTTCTTCAGTCTCCAGGAATCACCCAGCAGGACTGGTTTCTTAGAACCCCAATAGCCAAGTTCATCACTTGGCTCTAAACTGGTTTGCAGAAAGACCGTAACTGGTTTGGGGGCCCACGCTTTTCCCGAGTCCTGCTGGGAAAGGTGCCGCCGTCACGCTCTGCCCTTACGAATCGCACACCGGACCCGACGCCGTCCAGTCACATCCGCACTGTCAGGTCTGCCTGTGCACGAAGGTAAAGCTACCTTTAAAATGTACTCTTAGCGGGTGTCGGGGGGCTCAGCTGGTTGAGCATCCAACTTGACTTCAGCTCAGGTCATGATCCCAGGGTTGTGAGATCGAGCCCCACGTCGGGCTCTGCACTGGCAGTGAGGAACCTGCTTGAGATTCTCTCCCTCTCTGCCCCTCCTTCCCCCACCCTGAGTGGGTGCACACACTCTCTAAATTTTTTATTGTTACAAAACGCGTTAAACTAATGCAATTAATATTTAATAGTATAATTTACTTCCTTTTAAAATATATAAAAATACTCCATATAAGTACAATCATTAAATTAAGGAAAAAATGCTCCAAGGTGCCTGGGTGGCTCAGGCAGTTATGCAGCTGACTCTTGACTTCAGCTCAGGTCATGATCTCAAGGTTGGGAGCTCAAGCCTTGCATCAGACTCCATGCTGAGCACGGAGCCTGCTTAGGATTCTCTTCCTCTGCCCCTCTCCCCCCAATTCATGTTCTCTCTCCCCCCCAAATTAAAAAAAAAATTAAGAGATGTTCTTTCTACAGAATGAGATGGACACTAGTGCATAGATACAAAATAACCGTGTGACAATGAAACAGTAAATAATACAAATAAAAATAAACAGAATATTTACCCCCCCAAAAAAAATGGTGTTTTATCTAATAGATTGCAAAACAAATCTTTAGTTACAATGTACCCCACTGACCAACATGAAAAATTAAGAAACCAATAGGTGTTAAATTTTGTCACACATGAGAAGCTTTACAATTTATTTCAATACAAAACATACCAGCATTTTATATTCTAAGTGAACCATATAAAGCAGATACTTTGTGTTGTTCAAAAGGTCAGAATGACCCCAACTCTACGTATCTACCAAAAACTGTAATCAAATTTCAAAAGTGTTAAAATGTAAAAACTGTATCTAAGAATTAACAAAACACTAGAAGTCAGTGGTGACCATTATACGAGAAGAACGTCAGGAACCGTCTTCCCACAGCGGGCCGCCCCAGAGCAGGGGCGCAGGGAGGGTGTCCGAGAGGAGCGCAGGCACCTGGGAGTAACAGGCGGAGAGGCGCGCTGCGGCAAGATACGGCAGGTCTTTCTTCAAAAACACAGAGGACACACAGCAAAAAAACCCAAACTGTGATGGTCACAGCCTCCTTTTTAAAGAAATTCCAGGACTTCTTTCCCGTATCCACTCCAGCAATGTCACTGCCAGTTCCGTAACGGAGTCCGGACAAACTTTATTTTTAATTACTGCACGTGTGTGCAGTGTGCTCACCAGGAGGCCCTAAGATGTGAATCTGCGGAGGGAACGTTCTGTTCACACAGACCTAGTAGCTGGTGTGGCCACTAATAATCCAAACTGTGAAACAGAGGCTGAAATATAAAAATAACCTGAGATGTAACTAATAGTCATCAGGGTTCGAAAGAGTACGGCGCTCTTATGTTCAGGGTTACAGACAAGAAAGGGAAACAAAAGTAACTTCTCACAGGTTAATGGCAGGATAAATATTCCACTCCTGCCCCCTACCTTAAATACCACGTCAGGCTACATAACTCCGGGTCTGAGCTACCTCGGCAGACGGGCACTTCAGACCCAACTGCTCACGGAGCCCACGCGTGCGGGGGCGAGCACCGCAGGTCCAAGTCCTCAAACAGCCGGACCGCCTCCCATCCAGCTCAGTGACACAGCTGTGCAGCAGGACGTCCGAGGACGGCTGGCCAAACCCAGGGAACGAAGCGACGGCCGGGAGTGGTTAACCGCGCCGGGAGGAACGGAAACCCTCGAGCGTCGCTGTCGGTCCACCAGCACAGTGGGAAGGGAGTCCGAGGCCCGCAGCATCTGGGCGGCGGACAGCCAGGCCTCGGCGGGGAGAACGCACTGACCTGCACGGCACGGCCTGCTCTCCCGGCCGCAGAGCCGGGCCGCACCGTGGGGCGGGGAACTGGTCTCTGCAGAAAAAAACCACCCTCTAACTGGCGCAAGAGAAATCCTCACGCATGGGTCGTCGGTCGTGGGTCGTGGGTCCCGATGCTCCAGCCTCCCTCCCTCACACGGTCCACGGTGCAGAGGGCGCCAGAGCCCTGCCTGACCCGGAGAGCCCACGGCCCCCCAGTGCTAACGAGGGAGGCTTCTTCTCCACGAGGAGAGTGTTCACGAAAGCCTTCGGCACCGGCTCAGAAGGAAAACGTACGCAGATGGTTTGAAGGTGGTAGAAGCTCGTACGCTGACCGTCGCCAGAAGCAACGCCGAGCTCTTCGTTGCCAAGGCAGTGCCCTAGGCTATCGGGTCGGAAGGTGCGCAGTGCTAAACACTGGGAACCCCAGGGTGTGCGGGCAATTAGAAGCCTTCAGTCTTCCTCACGCTCCCAGATTATGCTGTTCTATACGCTTAAAATAAACCTCGGGGCGCCTGGGGGCTCAGTCGGTTAAGCGTCTGACTTCGGCTCAGGTCGTGATCTCGTGGTTCACGGGTTCAGGCCCCGCATCGGGCTCTGGGCTGACAGCTTGGAGCGTGGAGCCTGCTTCCGATTCTGTGTCTCCCTCTCTCTCTGGCCCTCCCCTGTTCACGCTCTCTCTTTCTCTCTCGAAACTAAACATTAATAAATAATCCTCTTGCACTATGTTCTAACAAAAACCAGAACGAAGTTGTGTGTATTTGCATTATGTTATTACATGTACATGACAGCACTTATAGGAACTACACGTACCCATACATAGAGACACACACATGCACATGTACGAGTTTCAGAATCCAAAACCTGATAACACTAAAGAAAAATACGTACGTTCTTTCTTGATTTTTTCGGCTACAAGAAATTCATCTCTTTCAACAGTTGGAGCAAAGTTGCTGCCGATGACTCGCACGGCATACTGGAACTGCTGGGCTACGTCAGCTGAAAGGTAAATAAGAGGACACAGATTACTGCCAATCGGGCTAAGCTCCGACCAGCTCCTGCTTCCGGCTGAACACATACATCTCCCTCCCAGTTCCCCAAGGTTTCAGCTGAGAGGACAGAAAGGCTATTCAGAAACCAAAGCAAATGAATGAATAAATGAATATGATGAAGCTCCAAGAAGCCAGAAAAGGAGAGCAACAGGCCAGAAAGCCTGGAGACTCCCAGACAGACAGCGAGCTGGGCCTGTAAGCCTAAGGCCTGGAGCGGGGAGAGTCACAGCCGGAACACGGTGCGTGAGGGGTAGCCCGTTCAGGAGGACGTCCGAGACGCTCCAAGCTGACGCCAACAAATACAGAAAACCGAAGTGGGCGACTAGCTTAACAGGCCATGTGTGCACCTCAGATACAGATGACGGCTTAAACACGATGCCTGCCTCCACTCCCTTCAACACCCCCGCCAAACTGAGAATAAGCAATTTTGTGGTTTGCTTTTTTAACAAAAGCAGAAACCCACAAAGGAAACAAGACAGAAACCACACCGAAGAGAAGTCAACCAACGTGAGAAGCGGGAAGGCAAACGGACTGGGGGGACCAGGTTCAGGACAGTGAAACTTGACGTCCAATGTCTGCTTGGCGGGGCGGGGGGGATGCGGTATAACACAAATCCCAAGAAGAAACACAGCTCCCTCTGCAGAAGTCCGCGGAGGCTCTGGAGAGGAGGGCGCTCCATTCCTCGGGAGATGGGAGGGGACTGAGGCAGAAGAGGCCTGGCAGGAAGTCTGGCTGGAACACAGGCTCCGGGGGCCTCTCCCCCGTCCCGTCTCCCAGACAACCACCGACAGCCTCACCCGGGGGACTCGCACAGGGTCTGGCCGGGATAGTCAGCACAGCAAAGGGTAAGAAGAAAAGTAGCAGACTGGGGGGCGCCTGGGGGGCCCAGTTGGCAGAGCATCTGACTCCTGATTTTGGCTCAGGTCATGATCTCTCAGTTCGTGAGTTCGAGCCCTGCATTGGGCTCTGCACTGACAGTGAGGAGACTGCTTGGGATTCTCTCTCTCCGCCCCTCCCCTGCTGGTGTGCACACACACTCTCTCTTCCTCTCTCTCAGAAGAAATAAACTTAAAAAAGAACCAGCAGATGCTCAGATGCCATCTCTCCTTCCCAGACCCCAGGAGTCACAATTCCTGTACAGGGAGCACGAGCAAACGCAACGCCCCCCTACCTTCCCACTGACGCACAACCACCCTGCAGGGCGCACCCCAACCTACATCAGGCAAAATCATTAACATCTCAGAGTCATGAGTTCAAGCCCTGCGTTGGGCTCCGCACTCGGCGTGAAGCCTACTTAAAAAGAAAGAAAAAGAATAAAGCAACTTACATGTGGGGGCAAAACTGGTTTCTTTGGTAAACTCAGACAAGAATCTCACCCTATACCATACAACACATACAAAAATTAACTAGAATACATCACAGTAAGCATAAAACATAAGTATACAACACTCTTAGGGGAAAAAAAACCAACAGAAGAGATCTTTGTGACTCTGAGTTAGACAAAGAGTTTTTATGTAAGATACCAAAATTCTGACCCATTAAAAAATGTGCTCAAACGCGGGGCCCTGGCAGCGCCGTCAGTGGAGCATGTGACTCGATTTCTGGGCTGTGAGTTCGAGCCCCACACTGGGTGCAGAGATTACTTAAAAATAAAATCTTTTTTTTTTTTAATGTGATAAATGGAACTTCATCCAAGATTACACTTTTGCTCTGCAAAGGACACTGTTAAGAGAACGAAAATACTGAGGAAATATTTGCAAAACACAACAGAGAACCTGGTCCCCGGCCCCCTCCCCAGCACCAATCCGGCCCCCCGCCCCCAGCCGCACTCGCCACGCTCCGTGGTCTGGCCCACACTTGAGCACACCGCACCTGCTCGTGGCCCTGACACTCTTCCCCACATCATCCCAGGCTTCCCCCCGTCACTTCACTCAGCTCTCTGTGGAAACGTCACCCCCTCAGACCGCCCTCCTGGCTAAGCACACCCAAACACCACACGGGCGAGCACGAAGTCCTCCCGGAACAGCACCGTACCAGCAGAGGATGTGTCCGGTACTCGGTGAATGTGCACGAAGCAGGGCAGGGGAAGAGCAAAGAGAAGTAACCTACAGTGTTTTTGTGGAGTCCTAGGACTAGGGAGTAGTTTTAATTTTCTTCTTTATACTTTTCCACGCCTTTAAAATTTTCTACGTAGTAAACATTAATTTTAATATATTAAAAGTGGCGCTGAAAATTTCTCACCTGCAAGGGTGGCTGTAAAACCGTTCTAGTTAAGAAAATGTTTTTAGATTACCCTGATCCTGAGTTCTACAAAAAATAGTTCATTAACATACTCAAGCACCTGGGTCTACTCCAAAAGTTTCATAAACTTTGGACTTTTCCGACAAAAATTCAAAACTCAACACCAGAAACACTCTCCTCCCCCGTCTCTGCGCCTGCACGTAGGGCCCCCTTCAACTTCCCCACCTGCCTGCCAACCGAGCGTGCAGTCTCTTTCCTGATAGAAAATATCTGAAAAATCCATCTGCTATTCTTAAAGGGAATCTGCCTAAGTTTCAAAGGTAGACGCACAGAATACGGTCTATTAAATTCGCAGTGACAATTATTTTTTGTTCCGTGAACCTAGCCATCAAACAACATCGACTACAAATTTCTCGTTTAACACTCCTAAAATATTCCGTTTCTACAGCACAACTAAGCTCAACCAGTAATTCAAAGCGGAACTCCGAAGCACCGGCGGCACGCCAACCGCCGCGGCCCTTAGACGGGACGGAAAACAGGGGGTCGGCAGGCAGCTCGGTGAGGACGCCAAGCACGAGGCAGGCGACGCGGGTCTGCGGTGAGAGCTGCTGAGGGCCGGCAGGACGCCGCGCCGGCAAACCCGGAGGGCCTCGCGACATGGGCCGGGCAGGGAGGGCCCTCTGACGGGGAGGAACCCGCCGTGAGAAAGGACTCGAGGAGAGTCAGGGGCCCCTGTGCACACAGTCCCTCAAAGCGGCCGGTGTCGCTGGTTCTCAAACCCCAGCCGCTGCGTCGGGAGCCCCAGGCGGCGAGGTCCAGGCCGCGGCATCAGAGCGCTGTTTGCAGCGGCAGCCACCCACGCGCCGTGTCACGTCCTCGCGTCGGGCCGGCTCTGGGAACCGGGAGCCCCGAAGGGAAGGCAGCGCTCCTCTGCCCGGCCCGGAAGGACCTCCCCGAGAAGCAGCAGGCACAGCGAGCCAAGGACCCGCGCCCGACAGGGCCAGGGAGCAGGCGCCGCACGGACGCGCAAACACTATCGACGACGGGCAGGCGAGGACAGAGGCGAGGGGCCGCCCCATGGGCCAGGCCGAAGCCGCCCGCCCGCCCGCCCGCCCGCAGCACAGAGAGAGAAGCTGCGGGGTTCCGCCCAGAAGAGCGGGAGGGGAGGAATGCGAGAGGTCAGGCTCCGCAGCCAGAGATCCGGTTCCCGTCCCGGCCCCGCAGTTCCGCGGCGTGGCAGCAGCCGGCAAGCCACCTGACCTCTCCACCTGTGCGTCCTCACCTAGAAAATGAGGCGAGTGAGAAGCATCCCGACCGCCCGGCAGCACTGGGAGTGAACCACACCAGCTCACAGTGCACGCAGAGTGTGGCAGAGTCAATTCTTGAAAAACGTTAGCTATTTTTATCATGATTGATCTGAAAATGTCATTTCGTGGCATGATATGTCTACCGCAGCCATTAAAACCACAACGCAAAGCCCCCAGCCTTTAACTTTTCAGCACGATAATGTGGTCTTCATCCTGTGGACCACAGGTAGGACACAGACTCCTTCACCTGGCGTGAGCAGACGCACCCTCCAGAAGGACCTGCGGCTGCCGCTTGGAAGAGGTTCACGTTCAGGACAAGAGACGCGGTGGCACCGCACGACCTCGACCCCAATGAGAAGGCCCCGAAGGGCACTCAGACGTGGGCCCGAGAGTTTTTAAATGAGTCACCTTCTAGACCCCACGAGGGTTACACAAGCCCTCAGAAAGAAGAAACCGAACACACAGATGCACAGAAATAAGGGAACCCCAACCTGCGGCCGCGTGCGTCCCAGGACTCGGAGCGTGCGCGGGGCGGAGGTGCGCGGGCTGGAAGGGCCCCGTGCACACGACGCTGCCGTCCTACAGGACAGGACGGGGTGTCGGCCAAACCACACGTGCTCACAGAGCGAGCACCTAAACCTGCAATTCTTCGTCCCTCCGGACGCAGGCCGCAGGCCACAGCGACTCTACGCTAGCGCTGCCGACACTACGCGCCCACACAGGCCTGCAGAATCACACTGTCTGGAGACGGCGCCCGGGAGATCAACTCCGAGGAGGCACCACACGTAGAGATTCACAGTGACAGAGTGTGAAGGCTCAGTTACCGTAAAAGGCCTCCCCCTCGGACCACTGCCACACCACCGGTCCCGCCCACGGCAACCCTGGAATCGGGTCCTTGCGCGGCCACGCCCGATGCGCGGCTCCCTGGGAACGGAAGGCAGTGCTCCAAAACCAAACCAAAGAAAGACACCCGGCTCTGGACTTGGGGCTCTCGACCTCCTCGGTCTCAGGGCCCCCTGCCGCTCCCAACATTGCGGGTCCCTAAAAGGATTTATCTACAGGTTATAGGTAGGTTACATTAATATTTACCGGATTAGAAATTTAAACCAAGATCATTTTTAAATTTTAAATCATTTTTAAAATAACAATAAGTCCGCTAAGCACGACTATCCGATGAAGCCTAAACACCAGAATGTCAAGGTCAGTAGGCATTTAGCGCACATTTCAACATATACTTTGGGTAAATTCTAGCATGTAGTTAACATACACTGATTTTCCCAAGTACGTAACCAAGGGGAGACCATGATTCGTTTATTTGGAACTTCGTCGAGGGCTCTTCACCACTTCGGGAACTCAGGACACCAAGAGCAACGCCGTACGAGGCCCACGAGCCCCAGGACAGACTCCGTCCGCCTGCACCGGGGCCCGGAGCACACTCAGGGCTGCCACGGGAGAAGGCAGCCAGTCGCGGCGCTTCAGTGCGCGGTGTACTGGGGCCACACCTGAACTTTTGTATTCGGGGAGCCCTTACCTGATAAATGCTACCCTGCTTGTTATCTCCTAGTTAGAAAAAGGATTACAAAGTACGAAAAGGAAGGTTGTTTCTGAAACACCTAGAACACACTGGCTGGCTCTTACGTGCTTCGAGCAAATGTGCAGGCTGGAAAAGGTGAGAAAAACTGATTATATAACTTTATAAAGAGATCAAGCACCAGGGGCAACCGGGTGGCTCTGTCAGTTAAACCTCTGACTTCAGCTCAGGTCATCATCTTAAGGTTCAAGCCCCACATCGGGCTCTGTGCTGATGGCTCAGAGCCTGGAGCCTGCTTCACATTCTGTGTCTCCCTCTCTCTGCCTCTCCCCTGCTCGTGCTCTGTCTCTCTCTCAAAAATGAATAACGTTAAAAATATTTTTTAAAATTAATAAATAAAAGTAACAAGTATCAGGGTGCCTGGTTGGCTCAATCAGTAAATCACGGGACTCTTGACCTCAGGGTCATGAGTTCAAGCCCCATATCAGTGTAGAGCTGACTTTAAAAACAAAAGTAACAAGTATCAATTATTCCTCAATATCACAACACTGGAAAAGCAATATTACAATAATATAAGACCAACTGTTTGTGACATGACATTTGAAAAAGAATTAATCAAATGTTCTACTTAGTTCTCAGATAAAATAGCCACTAATGAAAAGACTTTTTTTAAATGTCAAACACTGTAAAGGCAGAAATTAATATTGCTCTTGTGTTCAGTGAGGGAAAAAAAAACAGGAACAAGGCAAGCTATCAAACACTCGTAAACGCTTCGGTCAACAGGAGCGTACACTCGGAATTACAAATATAACCGGGGGGCAATCCTCGCTGTCCAGGACACAGCCAACAGGGAATGTCCTGAATGGCTTTTACGATCCGTTTTGTTCAGAGGGGATGCCCTCGGGATTGCGCGGAGCCCCTGCTGGTCTTATGTCTAACCTCCGTTCTAAAGAGAGACCGGAGGATGCGAGACTCGGCCGAAGCGTTTTCATCTCCTGGAAGGGGTTGAAACTAAAAAAGAATTTTTTTTTAATCAAGAAACATCATGCTAGCTCACAACGAGTGGCCTTCCAAGTCCAGCTGTGATGATGGGAACGGACGAAGGCGTGGGTTATCCTGGCGGGGAAACCGAGGACCCGCCAGCACCAGGAGACTGCTGACGTTAGAGCGAGTGGGTCGTACCCAAGGCTCTCGGCCCTCTGGCTTCTCCTAGGAGCAGGAACACGGAATCGGAATCGGAAAGGTAACTCGGGGCGCTCGAGGGACGCGTCCAGGAGAGCTGGAGACAAAACCTGAAGACGAGGCGCCAGGCTCACAACCTGTGCCCCTGTCCCCTCTCCCCGGAACCGTCTCCGGGTGCTCCAGGGCCCCCCCCAACCCACTCGGATCCACGGAACATCTCCGCAGAGGCTTTCTCTCACTTCTTCCCTCAAAATTCCGGCCCCTCGCCCTTCCTCCGCTCCGGCGTTTATCCCTGACCTGCGCCTACCGTTTCACCACATCTCCTCTGCTAGAACGCAGCGTTACCGGAGGCCCCAGCGCCTCCGCATCACACCAGCACTCCCACAGCGCCGAGGGGCGGGCAGCCCAAAGTGACAGGTTTCAACTTTCTAAAACGTACCAAGAACTGTGAGGTTGGTGTCACTTAACAGACTGACTGAAAAAATTCCATCTTTACCCCTGTGGTTATCGTAGAACATCAAAGAAAGTATGTACCTAACTGTCATGAATCACGAAAGGTCAAAATTTGGCCACAATATTTTAAAAGTAATTTTGTTTAAAGCCTTCCAACAAACACTGCACAATTTCTTGTCCACCGCAGGAGGCTTCAGGCATAAGCAGACCCGTGCCTTCGGTTACCCAGAAAGTCCCTCCGGGGTGGACTCCTCGCATCCCCCTTCTCCTCCCGCCAAAACAAACCCCAAGAGAGAGGGCCAACCGTGCCATTTTGCAAAAACACCGCGCCCGCATGATGGCTCTGCGCCCTGCAGGGCTGGGCTTGGGTAAGGGCAACCGCAGGGCGACCTCTCCGGGAATAAACAGCTTTGTAGCAACTCCGACCCTCAGCCCTCGGAAGAAAACTGGGGCAGATAACAGTCACGCACACCCGCTTCGCATCACGCTCCAGCCCGCTTGACCTTCCGGGGGGTTGGGGGGGGGGGGCAGGGAGAATGCTGCTGCCCGCCGGCACCCGGCCACCCCGCCCGCCGCGTCACCCGGCCCAGTCCACCGCTGCCCTGTTCCCCGGTGACTTTGGACAAGGTGGGCGCGCTCGCGAGCCGCCGTGCCCGGCTTCGCCCCCCCGGCCCGCTGCGCCAGGAGCGGTGACTCAGCCCCGCCGGGGCCCGGCCTCCCCGCCTCCGCCCGGGGGGCTGCAGCACTCCGCAGGCCGCCCAGCCCTGGGGACGCCCCTGCCCCCGCGCCCCTGCGAAGTCTCGGGACCCCAGGCCGACGGGCGGCCTCCGGGACGCGCCTCGGCCCCGAGCCGCCGGCCCAGCCCCGCTACCTTCGCTCCTGCCCAGGATCCGGCAGCACAGGTTCTGCAGCAGGACGTTCGGCGACTTCTGGTCCGGGGTCGCCATCCTCGCCTGGGACGGCCTGCGGGGGCCCTGCAGAGGCCCCCCGGTCCTCGCGCGCCCCACGCCCCGCGCCCCGCGCAGGCCCCCGGCGTCCCCGAAGGGCTACGGCCTCTCGGGCACCGCCGGCGACAAGGCCGCCATTTTAACGGAACCCGCCGAAACCGCGGGTCCTTCCCACAATGCCCCGCTTCTTCCGGCCGCTCGGGGCGCTGGTGCGCCGGCCTGAGAGTTCCCCGCTCCGTCCGCGCGCGGTCCCCGGACCGCAGCTGCCACGCCTAGAGGGTTCCGGCCGGCACCAGCTGCTCCGGCTGCTCAGACCACAGGGTCCCCAGCGCAGGGTTGGGATGGCTCCCCCACAGTCCCCGCGCAGGTCCCCCCACAGTTCCTGGCAAAGGGTCCTGTGGCACAGGTACCCCAACATCCCTGAGGTCAGGAAGACCACTGATTTGCTCTGTGCTCAATAGCATCTTTACAATCCATAATTTTTTTTTAATTTTTAATGTTTACTTATTCTTGAGAGAGAGAGAGAGAGTGCAAGCAGGGGAGAGGCACAGAGAGAGAGGGGGACACAGACTCTGAAGCAAGCGCCAGACTCTGACCTGTCAGCACAGAGCCTGACTCCGGCTTGAACTCATGAACTGGGAGATCATGACCTGAGCTGAAGGAGGCTGCTCAACCAACTGAGCCCCCCAGGCTACCCCCCATAATGTTTTTCTAATATCTTTGGCTTAAGTTACACTTTTGGTGGAAGAAGTCTGCTGAAAGGAGTGCAAGGTTTTATGATTTTTGACATTTGGTTGACATTGGCACCCACCCACTTTCTAGGTTTTCATAGATAGGATGTGCCTATTCACCGTCCCTAACCTCAGCCCCCCCCCACTCCACCCCCGGCCCCTCCGTCCCAGGAAACTGGTCATCCAAAGACCAAGAGAGGGAAGGCCTGAAGAGAATGAGGCAGATCAGCAGGCTCACAAGACATTTGAAACTCCATTACAGATAGACGCAGGCACCCGAGTGCGGAGGGGAGGCTGCAGGCATGGAGAACTGCCCCGCCCGAGAACAAATGAGCCAGTCCATACGGCAACTGGTCAAAGTGTGAGATGCTGGCAGCCAGGAGGTGTGCAGTTCTCAGACTGCGGCCAATTAGACCAGGACAGCGCTTACTCCACTCTGGACCAACCTGCTTTCTTCCCGAGAATCTCGGTTTGAGGCGAAAAGAGCTTAAATCCCCAGAGGGCCTGCACTATACCGTAGAAACAGGCACCTTCCAACAATCAAGTGAGCTGAGCACAAGAGGAAATTCAACCCCTTCCTTCCCGGGGTGGAGGAAAACAGCAGGCCTTACGAACGGGACCCCCTGAGGCCTCCCACTACAGACGACCACCGGGTGAGGTGCACCGAAGGAGGGCCAGGCCCTAAACGAACCTACTTGCCTGGCCAAGCAGTTAATACCCACCTTGTACCACGAGAACTCTAGGAATAGGAAAACCGGAAGAGCCCCAAGACAGAGGCCAAGCAGGTGTCTGAGAGAGGCGACTGAAGGCCAGCTCCTCATGCCCAGAACAGAGCTGCGGTGTCGGATGGTGGCGGGGGACACCCGTCTCCTCCCTCCCGGCAGTCCACCATACATGCCGGTTTCTGAGGTGACAGAGCCCCAGTCATGGTCATGACAACAACACCGAGACCGTGGGAGGGACAGCGAGGGAAGGAGACTAGATGATGCGTGGCCCACAGGGCAGACACTGTGCGTCCTGTCATCTCCCCTCACTGGAATTTACCTGAAGGCGCCTTTGCTCTTCCAGTTTGAAGATGGAAACACGGTAACTAAAATGTGACGTGGTGGGCACGTGACAGGGATGTCCCAAGAGTTGGTAACTCGGATACGACACCGAGGACCCTACATTTTAAAGAAAGCCATGGAAAATGGGAGCCAGGTGCCACCTCAGGGTCAGGAGGACGCGGCCAAGCAGACAGGGCTAATTCTACAGCGTCCACTCCCCTCCTGAAGGCCCATCCGCAGCTGATCAGCTGACCGTGGAGAAGGAGGGGGCTCTGGAGGCCCCGAGACCACGTCGGGGACGTCAGGGCCCGCCCTGCCAGGACACCGCGGAGCCAAGACCTCCTGCGAGGAACCCTTAAGGAAGTCACGCGTGTGCCTCACGGCCGGTCTCGGGTGCCTGCACAGAGATGGCATCGACGGCCACTCGGGGCCCACCTGACCGAGGGTGTGGCCGCATGTGGAGCCAACCGAAAGGCGTTTGACCTTTGTCCTGACCCCTCTGCTCTGACTCCAATCCAGGGAGTTAGAATTAGCAGGGGGAGGTGAAGGAAGAGAGGACAAATGCCACCGTCTCCCCTCAGGCCCCTCAGGCTGGTGACACCCGGCCGCTCCGGGATGAGGGCAAACCATGAGCTTCAGGCCGGATCCGACACGGAAGCTTCTCGTCGACCTCGACAGAACTTCCTCAAGCCCTGAAAGCGGCCAAGAGGCCGCGGGCGCCGCGAAGGACAGGACGCGGGGGGCCACCTCGCCGATCCGGGGAACTTAACTGGCAAAAAATACTTTTTGGCAAAAGTATCTTTTTGGCAAATTTTTGTAACTGGCAGAATTCCTCTTTCAGTGTTTAAGCCCTAACGGTAGACTCCTTAAAGGCGGGGCCCCGAGGCCGTGGTGCGGGAACCAACCGTGGGGCCGTGTTCACGCCTCTTGCCCCCGAGAATTGTCGCCTGGTTGTAGCCCCCTCCCCTCCGCTCCGGACAGACCCTCAGGTTCGCTTCTCCCGGCGGGACGCGGCGAGGGCTGGTTCCCGGCCGCGGCCCCCATCCGCTCTGCAGGACAGACCGCGGGTGCGGGCCACATGGATAGGGAAGGACCCCGAGACCCCGGACAAAGAGGGGAGCCGGCCACCCCAGCGTCCCAGCCGAGCCCGGCCAAGTGCAGCCACACCGGGGACTCTGTGCGGAGCCACAGAAGTGCCCGCGGAGGCCGCCCAGATTGTGGAACCGTTAGCTACTATGGTGCTCGCTGTGCTCGGCCCTCACGTCTGGGGGCGGCGTGTCGCGCAGCAGAGTGCGCACGACGTTTGCCTGCAGGGTTGGAGCGGGGCCACGTGGAGGACATGCCTGCCGGTCCCCGTCTGCTCTCGGAGCCACTGCCTGCCCTGCCCTCTCCGCTCTCCATCTAGACAACACTGCGCTGCAAGCCCCCGGGACAGCCGCGCCCCCCCCCTAGGTTCGGCCGAGGCGTCACTGGCCGAGAACTGGAGGTCAGAAGGAGACGACAGAAGTGGTCGTCTGTGGCGTCTGGGCCTCGCCCCCTCCGTTCGGCAGCTGGCACGTCCTCTGTGGCGACACCTGCTACCAGCCTGCCCCTTCTTCCGTGGTTCCAGCCTCCCCTGTACGTGTCGCCTCGCAGATCTCACCCCCGCTGGAAGATTCCAGAACACGGGATGTGGTAACATCAGCTCTTCTGGTGTCTCCCCGGCCCTCTGAAAAGCGGCCACGTTCCGCGCTTGCTAATCTCTGAGTTCCTCGCCTCCTGCGGCAGCCGCCCGTGTGACTGTTCCCCGAATCGAGTCCCCCGCATTGCTGGAGTGGTTTCTGCCTTGCAGACTGGTCCCCACTAACCAGTCCTTGCTGATAGGGAAGGGGCCCCGGGCAGCAGTCCTCGGCTGGACTCCGGCATGGGGTCACTCACGTGGCTAAGCTCCGATACGTTAGGATCTTTTTGAAGGTGGAATCCGTCCCATGTTGAAGCACCGACATGGGCTTTTATTAGCGCTGGCCGGGAGCCAGACTCTGGGAAGTTAAGTAGCTGCTGTAGCAGATGTCTGGACAGCCCGCAAGGCCGCAGCGTGGGCGGACTGGACTGGAGTATATTCGGGAAGCCTGGGTATAGCTCACGGTACAGTCATAGAACCAGAGAGCTCCAGTAGCGGCCTGAAGAGGAGTCTCTTATTTTTTTAAAGACTTTTTAACTTATTTTTTAAGCCATCTCTATACTCAACACGGGGCGTGACCCCACAACCCCGACACCAGGAGTCGCGTGCTCCGCCGCCTAAGCCAGCCAGGCGCCCCGAGGAGTCTCTTGCGCCTGCGCTTGCAAGCTAGCCAGAGCTGAGCCCAGACTCCAAACCGCAAGTTGTAACTTGTGGTGTAAGTTGGACGCGCAGTCCGGCCAAGACTCTCCTACGCAGGGCAGGTCGCTAGTGGAGAGAAGCAGGCCCCGAGATTTGGGACGGAGACTTTAGAATTAGTGTGAAATCCCAAATCAGCAGCACTTTGAAATACAGAGCGTAAAACCTCTCCTCTGTATGCAGACGACGGCCTTGAAATCCTTGATTTCCTGAAGCAATTAGCACAGCTATTCTCATTAGCAAATAAAATGGAATTCCGCAGGATTCAAATAATCCAGACGAAGGAGCGAAAGCGTGCCCCAGAGAAACAAAAATAAAAAATAAAGCAGGCGGGAGATGTAATTGTTCTCATGTCTTCAAATTGTCCTGCAGCCACAAGGGCACTAATTTGTATCAGACTGTAATACATCAAGGCCCTAGAAACCACGAAATAAAGAGTAAAATATTGATCATTAGCAAACTCAAAGAAGACTAGAGCATAAGATAAAAATTTTACTCCACAAAACACACACAGAGAGAGAGAGAGAGAGAGAGAGAGAGAGAGAGAAATAAACGTGGAATAGGAGGGGCAAGAGAAAACAAATTAAGGTGGTGCAGTTATGCCAAAATATCTCACAAAGCGGGGCTCAGTCGGTTAAGCATCCTACTCTTGGCTTCGGCTCAGGTCATGATCTCTCAGTTCGTGAGTTCGAGCCTCACGTCAGGCTCTGTGCTGACAGTGTGGGATCGGCTTGGGATTCTTTCTCCCTCTTTGCCTCCTTCCCCCTCCCAGAAATAAAATATTTTTAAAAAATTAATTTTCTCTGTTTTTAATTAGCAACATTTAAAAACTGGCAACTCCAGGCCAATTTCTCCCAATTTTTCACAGTGTTGTTTGTGCCGCTCATTTTCTACAGCCACATCGTTAAAAACTTCTTCATACCTCTTACAATCTTAAATACTGAATGGATGTGAGGCGCCTGGGGGGCTCGGCCGGTTGAGCAACCGACTTTGACTCAGGTCATGATCTCATGGCTCATGGGTGGGGCTCTGTGGGGCTCAGTGCTGACAGCTTGGAGCCCAGAGCCTGCTTCGGATTCTGTGTCTCCCTCTCTCTCTGCCCCTCCCCTGCTCGTACTCTCCCTCTCTCTCTCTCCAAATAAGTAAATAAAGTTAGAAAACATCACATTAAATATTGGAGCACCGAGTCCACAGATGTGAGCTACAATTCTAGTTACTATGTATCCAAGCCGTGATCTGTCACCCGGACCTCTCTGTTGGTGTTGACCTTGGTCACTCACCTGAGCTAGTGTCGGTCAAGTTTCTCCAATGTAAACACACGCTTTTTCTCTCCCTTTCCACACTGTGCAGCCCCCCCCCACGCTAAGGGAGTGGGGAGCATGCTCCACGTCCCGAGTCGGAGACATCTACGGAAGCTTTATGAACTTGCTCTCCGTGGCAGATGTGTTTACTGCCCCTGCTCACTTACCTAACCCCTTACCTCGCTCGGCGTGTACTCACGGATAGTCCTGTCGTACCTGGGTTATAACCCAACACCACGTTCCTTCTTTCTTGCTCACGCTGTTCCAGCCTCGACCCTTCACTGCCCTTTCAGGCGGCTCCTGTCTCCCTTTGATATTCCCTCATCATTTTTAAAAAGTAAGGAGCAGACTTCTTGGTTTTTACTACCATTTTAGATTTATAAAGATACCGAGTAGGCCGTACAGAAAGTCCCGCGTGCCCCCCCGTCCCCGGCGTGCGGTGTCCCTGCTGTCAACATTGTGCCTCAGTAGCTATATTTGTTACAATTAACGGACGCGTCGTTACTGACCGGAGTCCGCAGTCTGCATCAGTCTGGTGCCCTGGGAGGTGGGAAGCTGCCATACGGCCCGTGGTCACGCACCACCGTCTCCTGTTGTCTGGGAAGCGGGCCCCTTCGGCGGAGGCAAGGGTGTGCGGGATGCCCGGCCGGACGGCTGGTACCTGCCGCTCACGGCCCCTTCGCCTGGCAGTCCGTGCTCCCACGAGCGCGGCGTGGCCTCCATACAGGCACATCTAAGGTGCTTCTCTATTGTGTCTTTCACGTCACACTTGACATCACACCGAAGAGGCGCGCTGGAGCTGCCTGAGTCGGAAGGCGTGTGATTCACGCGGTGACCGGTGCCCGGCTCCGCTGCTCACCCCTCCTCGTGCCTGATGGATTGAACCCCCCCAACGATCTTTCAAATTACAATTAATTTACAGATCGAGAGTCACATTCCTTTTCTGAGATCGTAGTGATTTATCGTTCTGACATCAGGTCAACAGAAAGAAACTCCAAGTAGGCTCGGAAAACTCCTGTATTTCAGGAAAATGTCATTTGCCTGTTGTAAGTAGGTGGATAAATTGCTTTAGAAGTCAAGAAGGCTTTCGAGCCCTTGTCCTTTTGTTATATTGTCTTATGTGCACGTGGTGCTTCTTCTCACACTTTTTAAAAACTGGAGTTGACTTTCAAAGGTCCACATTTGGCAGGCTGAGCGATAAACACCACCGGGACTGAAGACGCTGTTTGCCCGTCTCCCCGTCAGCGGGGCCTCCGGTGCCTCCTTCTAGAGCTGTTTCTGCTTGTGTTCTTTTATTACTTGGGTCTATATTTACAGGTTTTTTTTAAAATTAATGTTTGTTTATTTTTGAGAGAGAGAGAGAGAGAACATGAGTGAGGGAGGGGCAGAAAGAGAGAGAGACAGAATCTGAAGCAGGCTCCAGGCTCTCAACTGTCAGGGCAGAGCCTGACGCGGGGCTTGAACTCACGGACCATGAGATCCTGACCTGAGCTGAAGTCGGACGCTTAACGGACTGAGCCCCCCGGGTGCCCCTGTATTATGGTTTCTGAAGCATATTAAACTTTTTAGCGTGGTGATCCACTGGAACGTCGTTTCTTTGATTCCAAACGTATTTTAAAATAATCTACAAACACTGTTTTCACGACGGTGACGGAGCGAGTGTTCGAGCACGAAGTGCGGCTGCTGCTCCTCACGATCCCCCACTCGGTGCTCTTGCCACGAACTGTCTTACGCAGATGCCGGTGGGATGTCGCTCCTCTGTCGCCTGTGCGCTGGGGTAGGGGTGTTGGTCACCTTGGAGACGGGGGAACTCTGAAGGCAGCCTCGAGCTTCGAGGGGAAGGGGGTCGGGAGAGGGCCGCGTCTCCCAGCTGGTGGATCACGTCTGGGACGTCGGGGTCTCGGGTCGGCAGGGGCCAGGGCTGGGGGACGTGGGAGAGTAAACCTCCCTCAAAGATTAAGGACAAGACAGCACCTTTCAGGCGGAAGGTGACGGTGGGTGTGGCCCTCCGGCCGGTCCCTGGGCGGATGAAGGGGGTGCGAGCGTCCGTTAGAGCTCTCGCCTGGCCAGGCTTGCCCTGAGCATGGCGTGGTGTCCAGGGTGGGGCTCCAGGGGCCCAGCGAGGGTGCTAGGACCCAGACCGTCTGTCCAGGTCCAGCACTCCCAGGCCCCGTGGGGCCAGTCCCCAGGGAACGGCGGGTCCTCCAACTTGAAGGGTCACAAACTTGCACAAGGCCGCTGGGGCCGCCTGGGGCTCCCTGGCGGAAGCTGTGACGGCCGCCGGGCCGCGTGTCTGTAAAGGTATCGCAGGCTCAGCGCCCCAAGTCCCGCAACGTGCAGGGCAGTGGGGCCTTTACTCTGCAGAGGCGGAACCGAAAGCTGCCACGCGAATTTACAAATCCCCTGCCCACGGCGCCAGCCAGGGGAGACCCAGGGGTCAAGGCCACGTCGAAGGCCGGAGACAGCTGCTTCAAGGGCGCCTCTGCTTCGAAGCCAGTTTTGATTGCTTAATGCATTTTGATCACCGCTCTCCAAGCCTCCGGCTCTTGAGTCTGAGGAATTCGAGGAAAGCTGCTCGGAGAAATCTGAGAATGCACTTGAGAAAAAGAAGGTGATTAGTTTTCCAGGTGAAAACAGCGCTCACCCCGCCTCGGCCGGAACAAATGCTCCCCGGGGTTAACAGAGTAGACGGGGCCGCTTCCGGCCACAGACCCTGCAGCCGGAGCCCTTCCAGGAGCCGCCGAGGTCGTGAGGCCTCACAGGCACTTTGAACCACCGAGCTGTGTGCTCGGTGACGGATTTGAAGCAGCGAGTGACTGGACGGCATCTGCCTTGGCCTTTATCGGTAGGCACAACGAAGAGTTAGAGATGAGACGTTTTCCTCCCCGATGCAGGAACTACGAACCCCCCTCAGAAATCAGGAGACCGAGGCTCCGAGAAGTTGTGCGCTTTGCCCGAGTTCACACGGCAGTCAACGGCCGAGTAGAGGCTCGAATTCAGGAGTCTTCCAAGCTGATGGCTCAGGAACCAATTACACCTTTGTAATGGGAACTGAAGTGACCAACCGGAATTTAACTTTAAAATCCTTATTTGAATAATACTCTATAAAATGCATTCCTCCTTCTTATTTTAACACTACTTAAAAATTAGGAGGCAAAAAACCCGATATAAAATTATATATTAAAATCTTTACCAATGACTTTTACCATGTCGCAAAGCTGCTATTTCTGTATGTCTTTTAGAAAACAGTGTTCCTTTTTCTTCCCAGAAGGGTGCTGTTTCCCTCCCCAAAGTCTCTGATGTGTTGCATGGAAATGTCAGTTTCTTTGTAATTCTTTATTATTATTATCATCATCATTATTATTAATTTTAAAGCTTTATTTATTTTTGAGAGAGAGAGAGAATGCGTGGTGGAGGGGCAGAGAGAGGAAGAGAGAGAATCCCAAGGAGGCTCTGCACTGTCACTGCGCGTTGTTGCTCGGTGAGATCATGACCCGAGCAGAAGTCAAGAGTGGGACACCTCACCACTGAGCCACCCCAGGGCCCCTCCTTGTAATTCTTTATCTCAGGAAACGCCCTGGGATTCTGGCTGCAGGACACAGTCAGAAGTGTTTTTGAAGACAGCTTTCGGTGTCTTTGCTGCAGAAACACACACTCCGATTGTCAACAGCGGTTCCAGGTGGAGGAAGCGGTTCAGAATGCCCTCACCTCCGTCTGCAAACGCGCAAGGGAAAAGGCGCCCCGTGCTGCCCGCCCCGCAGGACTACCTGGCGCCGGACACCTGCCCCTCGGGGCCCAAGATGCTCTTCCCCAGGTGCCTGCGCGGAGCGTCCCGCCGGCGCCGGCCTCGTGCTGCCCTCTGCCGGCCGGAGCGCTGAACTGCTACCGGAGACTCGGAAGCTGCGGGTGAGGGGGACCCACTGGTCTTGGGGCAAAACCCCCGGGATGTCGCACTGCTGATAGAGTTCTCATAATTCCACAGACGGGCCTGCCCTGCACTGGCCCTCAGCCTGTGCCTCACTGAGAAAAGCCGCTGTCAGAGTAGCCCGTCTGGTTTTCAGAATGCTGGCAAGCCTGCTCCTCTCTGCGGTGGAGAAGAGAGAGCAGGAGGCAGCAAAGGGCTCACACCCCACCCCCCCAGGCTGGGGGGAGGGGCGCCCTCTTCCGCCCCCAGGCTTCACCGCCTTTAAATAGAAGGAACACCTTCGTTTGCTTTGCAAGATTTTGAAAGGTTTCAACAAGTTGATGTTTAAAAATACAGGTACTTGGTAAGCCTTTGAAAATCAGCGCCTTGAAAGTTTTTACGGACTGCCCACTAGTGGGTTTCTGTGTTTGTTTCTTTCCCCAGATTCCACTAAAAGCCCCGCAGGGAGACTCCCTTCACTATACTGAATCTACTTGAAGATGAAGCCTCATTCCGCATTACAGGTGTGTGAATATCGTATTGTTTCATGTATTAAAATTTTATCCGAGGTCTAAATATACACAGTTATTTCCATGCAGTAACCCAAAGCCTTGCTCTGCAGGGTAGTTCCATCGACGTGACACGCACAAGTCGCCCTCTGGGGTGTCACCGTCCACGTGGAACGCGAGTCACCGCTGAGACGGTGGTAAGCGTGCAGGAACCGGTTGCACGTGCGTCGCATTAACGCATTAGCGAAGTAATTAAGACCGCATAGCTGTACGTCTTCCTTTTGAGACGGAACGTTCCAGCTTCACGGGTGAGACCCTGACTTCGAATCCGGCTCTGGCCCCGGCGTGAACACCTCTGAGATGCTGGAGAGCGTGTTAGAGACGGACGCGTGGCAGCCCGGCGGGCGCAGGGGCCTCGTCCCAGCAAGCGGGCGCCAGCCGGCATTCGGTCGGGCCGAGCAGCCCCGGCCCCCTCTCTTCTCGGCCACAGGACAGACCACGGCGACGGTCACCACTCTGACTGGAGTCCACCTGCCTCTCGGTGCCTTCCGCCCGCACACAGGGTAGGAAGCACACGTCCAGACTGAATTTTTGGTTTTTTGAACACGTGCCTACTAAGATTTTGATCCTCGCGGAACGAGGCGCAGCCCTGAGCAGCGTTGAGAGGGCCCTCGGAGCTAAACTGGCATTGGAACGACAGCTGGCAAAAGTGGGCCGGGCCCCACACGCCGAAGGCACCAGAGTGACCGCTCCGTAAATAGGAGGCTTGAACGGGATCGAGAATCTTCTTACGCAGTATCGAAAATGCACAGGATACACGTGGAAGCCACTTGTCATGACAGGAAGCAGGGAAAATCCAGCGTGAATTTTAAAAAGAGAGAGAATGCATTGAGAGGGTCGTGTGGTCCTTTTCCTTGTTTTAGTGGCATGGTGTATCACGTCGATGGATTTGCAGATTCTGAACCAGCCCTGCAGCCCAGGGACAAATCCTGCTTGGTCGTGGTGAATAATTCTTTAAAAAATTATTTTTAATATTTACTTATTTTTGAGAGACAGAGAAAGACAGCGCGAGCAGGGGAGGGGCAAAGAGAGAGGAGACACAGAATTGGAAGAGGCTCCGAGCTGTCAGCACAGAGCCCGACGTGGGGCTCAAACCCATGAACCATGAGATCATGATCTGAGCCAAAGCCGGACGCTTCACTGACTCAGCCGCCCAGGCGCCCCAGTGGTGAATAATTCTTTTAATGTATTGTTGGATCCAGTTGGCTAGTATCTTGTTGAGAATTTTTGAAATTGGCCTGTAGTTCTCTTTATAGTGGGGTCTTTGGTTTTAAAATCAAGGTAAGGCTGGCTTCATAGAATGAGTTTGGAAGTTTTTCTTCCATTTCTATTTTTTGGAAGCACTTGAAAAGAACAGGTGTTAACTCTTCTATAAATGTTTGGTAGAATTCCCCTGGATGCCACCTGGCCCCGGACTCTCGTGTTTTGGGAGATTTTTGATTACTGATTCAATTTCTTTATTGATTATGGGTCTATTCAATTTTTCTACTTCTTCCTGTTTGGTAGCTTATATTTTCTAGGAATTTATCCATTTCTTCCAGATTGCTCAATTTATTGGCATATAATTGCTGATAATATTCTCTTGTTATTGCTTGTATCTCTGCAGTGTTGGTTGTGATCTCTCCTCTTTCATTCGCGACTTTATTTATTTGGGCCCTTTTTTCTTTTTGATCAAACTGGCTAGGAGGTTATCAATTTTGTTAATTCTTTCAAAGAACCAACTCCTGCTTTCATTGATCTGTCCCACGTTTTGTTTTTGTTTTTTTTTATTTCAATAGCACTGATTTCTGCTCTCACCTTTATAATTTCCTGTCTTCTGCTGGTTTGGGGTTTTATTCGCTGTTCTTTTTCCAGCTCTTTTAGATGTACGGTTAGGTTGTGTACCTGTGGCCTTTCTGCCGTTTTTAGAAAGGCCTGGATTGCTATATACTTCCCTCTTATGACCGCCTTGGCTGCATCCCAGAGGTTTGGGGCTGTGGTGTTATCATTTTCAATGGCTTCCATGGACTTTTTCGTTTCCTCTTGAACTTTTTGGTTGACTCATTCATTCTTTAGTATGAAGTTATTTAGTCTCCAAGTATTTGTTATCTTTCCACATTTTTTCTTGCGGTTGATTTTGAGTTTCAGAGCGTTGTGGTCTGAAAATATGCACGGTATGATCTCGATCTTTTTGTATTTGTTGAGGGCTGAATTGTGTCCCATTATGTGATCTGTTCTGGAGAATGTTCCATGTGCACTGGAGAAGAATGTGTATTCCACTGCTTTAGGATAAAATGTTCTGGATATATCCGTTAAGTCCATCTGGTCCAGTGTGTCATTCAAAGCCATTGTTTCCATGATGATGTTCTGTTTAGATGATCTGTCCATTGCTGTAAGTGGGGTGTGGAAGTCCCCTACTATTATGGTACTATTATCAAAGAGTTTCTTTGTGTTTGTGAGTAATTGATTTTTATGTGGGCGTGCTCCCACATTTGGAGCATAAATGTTTACAATTGTTAGATCTTCTTGGTGGAAAGATCCTTAATTATGATATAATGACTTCTTCATCTCTTGTTACAGTCTTTATTTTAAAGTCTAGATTGTCTGATAGAAGTATGGCCACCCCGGCTTGCTTTTGGTGACCATTAGCATGACAGATGGTTCTCCATCCCCTTACTTTCAATCTGAAGGTGTCTTTAGGTCTAAAGTGGGGTAGGGTCTCTTGTAAATAGCATATAGATGGATCTTGTTTTCTTATCCATTCTGTTACCCTGTGTCTTTTGATTGGAGTGTTTAGTCCATTGACATTTAGAGTGAGTACTGAAAGATGTGGAATTAGTGCCATTGTGTTGCCTATAGAGTTGGAGTTTCTGGTGGTGTTCTCTGGTCTTTCTAGTCTTTGTTGCCTTTAGTCTTTTTTGTTTTGTTTTGGCTTTTCTCCCCTCAGAGAATCCCCCTTAAAATTTCTTGCAGGGCTGGCTTGGTGGTCACAAACTCCTTTAGTTTTTGTTTGTCTGGGAATATTTTTATCTCTCTTTCTATTTTGAACGACAGCCTTGCTGGATAAAGAATTCTTGGCTGCATACTTCTCCAATTCAGCACATTGAATATACCATACCACTCTTTTCTGGCCTGCCAGTTTCTGTGGCTGGGTCTGCCGCACACCTGATCTGTCTTCCTTTGTAGGTTAAGGACTTTTTCCCCTTCTGCTTTCATGATTCTTTGCCTCAGTATTTTGCGAATTTGATTACGCTATGCGTTGTCGTTGTCGATGGTCAGCTTTTGTTGAGTCTAATGGGAGTACTTCCTGGATTTTGATGTCTGTGTCGTTCCCCAGGTTAGGAAAGTTTTCTGCTATGATTTGCTCACATGATCCTTCTACCCCTTTTTCTCTCTCTTCATCTTCTGGGACCCCTATGATTCAGATGTTGTTCCTTTGTAATGAGTCACTGAGCCTCTAATTCTTAAATTGTGCTCTTTTGCCTTAGTCTCCCTTTTTTTTTTTTTTTCTGGTTCATTGTTCTCCATAAGTTTGTCCTCTTTATCACTGACCTGCTGCTTTGCCTCACCCATCCTGCCACCGTGGCATCCGTTGGAGATTGCAGCTCAGTTATAGCATTTTTTATTTCATCCTCACTAGCTTTTGTCTCTGCAGAAAGGGATTCTATGCGTTTCTCGACCACAGCTAGTATTCTTATTATCGTGATTCTAAATTCAGATTCAGACATCTTGCGTGTATCTGTGTAAATTAAGTCCTTGGCTGTCATTTCTTCCTGTTCTTTCTTTTGGGGTGAATTCCTTCATTTAATCATTTTGGAGGAAGAAAAAGAATTAATAACATAAAAACTAACAATTAAAAACACAAAAAAATCAAATAAAAGATCTAGATCCTAGGTGTGTTTTGGTCTGTTTGTTGAAAGAAGCTTGATAAAATAGAGGAAAAAGGGAATGAAGAGAAACAAAATAAAAGGAAACAAAAGGAAACATTTGAAAAATTTTAAATGTGAATACAATAAAATAGAATAAAATGAAGTGATGAAATTAAAATAGAATAAAACATTTTTCAAAAAAGTAAAAAATATATTAGAAAAAATTAGAGAAACATTTTTTATAAAATTAGGAGATAAAAATAAATTTTTTCTCTTTCTGCATTCAATAATAAGAAAAGAAAAAAAAAAGAAAAAAATCGAAGGATCCTACCTTAAGATCATAAAAGCCCACAGCTAATATCATCCTCAATGGGGAAAAACTGAGAGCTTTCCCCTTAAGGTCAGGAACACGTCAGGGATGTCCACTCTTACACTGTTACTCAACATAGTATTGGAAGTCCTAGCCTCAGCAACCAGACAACACAAGGGAATAAAAAGCATCAAAATTGACAAAGAAGAAGCCAAACTTTCACTTTTCGCAGACGACATGATACTCTACATGGAAAACTCAAAAGACTGCTAGAACTGATACATGAATTCACTAAGGTCACAGGATATAAAAATCGATGCACAGAAATCAGTTGCTTTCCTGTTCACCAACAATGAGCAACAGAAAGAGAAATCAAGGAATTGATCCCATTTACAATTGCACCAAAAACCATACCTAGGAATAAACCTAAGCAAAGAAGTAAAAGATCTATATGGTGAATTCTATAGAAAGCTTATGAAAGAAATTGAAGAAAACAGTAAGAAATGGAAAAACATTCCTTGCTCATGGATTGGAAGAACAAATATTGTTAAAATGTCGATACGACCCAAAGCAATCTACACATTCAATGCAATCCTTATCGAAATAACACCAGCATTCTAGAATAAACAATCCTAAAATTTATATGGAACCAGAAAAAGACCCCAAATAGCCGAAGCAATCTTGAAAAAGAAAACCAAAGCTGTAGGCATCACAATTCCGGATTTCAAGATGTATTACAAAGCTGTAGTCATCCAGACAGTATGGTACTGGCACAAAAACAGACACTCAGATCAATGGAACAGAATAGAGAACCCAGAAACGGACCACAAACGTAGGGCCAACTTATCTTTGACGAAGCAGGAAACAGTATCCAATGGAGTAAAGACAGTCTCTTCAGCAAGTGGTGCTGGGAGAACTGGACAGCAACATGCAGAAAAATAAACCTGGACCACTTTCTTACACCAAACACAAAAATAAACTCAAAATGGATGAAAGACCTAAATGTAAGACAGGAAGCCATCAAAGTCCTCGAGGAGAAAGCAGGCAAGAACCTCTACTACCTCGGCCGCAGCAGCTTCTCACTCAACACGTCTCCGGAGGAAAGGAAACAAAAGCGAAAATGAACTAATGCGACCTCATCAAAATAAAAAGCTTCTGCACAGCAAAGGAAATAATCAGCAAAACTAAAAGGCAACCAATGGAATGGGAGAAAGTATTTGCAAACGACATATCACATAAATGGTTAGTATCCCAAATCTATAAAGAACTTATTGGGCTCAACACCCAAAAAACAAATAATTCAGGGAAGAAATGGGCAAAAGACATGAATAGACACTTCTCCAAAGAAGACACCCAGATGGCCAACTGACACATGAAAAGATGCTCAACATCACTCATCATCCGGGAAATACAAATCAAAACCACAATGAGATACCACCTCATACCAGTCAGAATGGCTAAAATTAACAACTCAGGAGACAACAGATGTTGGCAAGGATGTGGAGAAACAGGAACCCTCTTGCACTGCTGGTGGGAATGCAAACTGGTGCAGCCACTCTGGAAAACAGTACAGAGCTTCCTCAAAAAATTAAAACTAGAACTACCCTACGACCCGGAAGTTGCATCACTATGTATTTATCCAGGGGATACAGGTGTGCTGTTTCAAAGGGACACACGCACCCCAATGTTTATAGCTGCGCTATCAACAATAGCCAAAGTATGGAAAGAGCCCAAATGTCCATCAACAGATGAATGGATAAAGAAGATGTGGTGTATATATATAATATATTGATACATTGATATATATTATACACACACACACACACACACACACACACACACACACACACAATGGAGTATTACTCGGCGATCAAAAGGAATGAACTCTTGCCATTTGCAGCAACGTGGATGGAACTAGAGGGTATCATGCTAAGCAAAATAAGTCAGTCAGAGAAAGACAAATACATGACTTCACTCATATGAGGACTTTAAGATACAAAACAGATGAACATAAGGAAAGGGAGGCAAAATTAATATAAAAACAGGAAGGGGGACAAACATAAGAGACTCTTAAATGCAGGGAACAAACGGAGGGGCTGTGGGGGGG